>SWBJ01000287.1:0-66918 GCA_024195555.1 Aureobasidium sp. EXF-12298 | reverse complement strand
GATTGCCAAAGGAACTTGATTTTTTAGACTACTGGCGCACGGCATGGTTATATACACAATCCGCCAAGAAGAGCCTTGGCTCCGGCATCGCAATAACAAAGTCACTTAGTCTTGTCTGCACAATGACCTTGGCCTGCATGAATTGACACTTGACATGGGTGTACAACCCAGCAATAACCCGTTAGTCAAGCTGCCAGCGCGTTCGTTGCCTACTTCATGCTCAAACACGAATAGCGGGTATCACAGAAGTTCAGAAACTTCTGCCATGGTATAAATGCAGCCAACCAAGCGATAAACATTAATCACATACATTGAAAGCCTATCGGACGATGGTTGTGGTACAATCGAGTATTGTATCTGCTTGAGCCAACAAACGGAGTCATCGCTATTGACCTTCAATCTTCAGCAATCTTGAACCCATCTAAACAAAGCGATCAAAATGGGCCAACTCACGCGAAAGACTTGTCGTACACAAGTAAACATCAATGAGAGAAGTGTGGGATGCCTAGGCTGGGTCGCCTAGCTGTCAAAGTATCGTGTCTGTGGTAAGGTTTACTGTAGCAAGCATCTCACCCTGTAGGTCCCCGAAACCCCGGCGAATGGAAGAGACTAGTCCGTTCCGGGGCAGTGTTTCGGTATATCGTACTGTCGACCAGGCTCTTGATAAGAGTTGTTGTTTGCTACCTCCAACCACCTCTTCTTCCACTTGCGTGTCTCATCATCATCTCAACCCAGCATGCACAACAAGATGTCTGCCAATGTATCTTCGGACACGGAAAGACAGTCTAGCCATGAGCTCTACATGTTCAACGATCTTGTTCACTCTCTGTCATGGTCAAATGTCACGTTGACCGTCGAGGATCGCTCGACCAAGCAGCCCAAAGATCTGGTCAGCAATGTTGGCGGTCAAATCAAGGCTGGTCAGTGTTAGATTGCGTCCCTTTTGTGATGTTGTTGTTATTAACATAAGATCAAGGAGAGGTTTTGGCTCTGATGGGCCCTTCTGGCAGTGGAAAGACCACTCTCCTCAACATCCTTGCAGGCCGTTCCTCCGGCACTCGTGGTACTGTGGCTGTCAACAACGCTCAGGTATCCGCTCCAGTTTACAAGAAGCTCACGTCTTTCGTCGAGCAGGAAGATGCCCTTGTAGGATCATTAACTGTCCGAGAGACCCTTGACTTTGCAGCTCGGCTTGCTCTTCCCAGGTATGCTTACAACCTTCCATGTCGACAACAAGACTTGCTGACACTCCAAGATCTGTCTTGAAGAACGAGAAGGGTAGTAGAGTCCAGAGTCTGATCGACAGCTTTGGTCTCAAGAAACAAGCTGATACCCTAATCGGCACACCTATTCGTAAAGGAATTTCAGGAGGCCAAAAGAGACGTGTCAGCGTCGCGAGCCAGTTGATCACAGCACCCAAAATCCTGTTCCTCGACGAACCCACCAGTGGATTGGACTCTGTGGCCAGCTTCGAGGTCATTCACCTGCTGAAGAAGTATGCCCAGCAACACCAGCTTATCGTGGTAGCCAGTATCCACCAACCATCAACCGCCACTTTCCAGCTCTTTGATAAGCTACTACTCCTATCACAGGGCCAGACATGTTACTTCGGGCCCGTATCGAATGTTGCACCCTACTTTGCCAGTCTCGACATGCCAGTCCCAGAATTGATGAATCCCTCGGAACACATCCTCGACCTGACAAACACCGACTTCGAATCAGAAGAAGGGGAAGGAAACATGACCGCTCAACGTCTGCTCATGATTCAATCTGCATGGAAGACGCGCGGTAACGATAATCATGGAGCGTCATCAGAGCTTGAGAAGAGCGTGGCCTTCGCCGGCTCTCATGGACCTGGTCTGGCTCATGACCTAGGCATACCTGTCACCCTTTTGCACCGCCTCTTTCTCAAATCCTACCGCGACATTGTTGCTTACTGGATTCGTGTTGCCATGTACATGGGCCTTGCCATCATGATGGGCACTGTCTGGCTCCGGCTGAGTACCATTCAAAAAGACATTCAGTCTTTTGTCAATGCACTCTTCTTCGGTAGTGCCTTCCTGAGCTTCATGGCTGTCGCTTACGTACCTGCCTTCCTCGAGGACAGAGCCATCTTCATCAAGGAACGTGCCAATGGCCTTTACGGACCTCTGTCATTCGTCGTGTCCAACTTCTTCATCGGCCTGCCCTTCCTCTTTCTCATATCCATCCTCTTCGCTAGCGTCACGTACTGGCTCATCAATCTCCGTCCCAACGCCGACGCCTTCTTTATCCACGTCATGTGGCTCTTCTTGGACTTGGTCGCAGCCGAAAGTCTCGTTGTTCTCGTATCATCTCTCTTCCCCAACTTCATCATCGCTCTCGCCCTCGTGGCGTTCGCCAATGGTCTCTGGATGTCGGTAGGTGGGTTCCTCGTGCCCACGGGAAGTCTCAATGTCTTTTGGCGTTACGTCTTCCACTACATCGACTATCAGGCTTACGTCTTCCGCGGCATGATGGTCAATGAATTTGACGGTCGCACCTACAATTGTGCTGGCAACGTTATGACTGGTTGTTCGTGTGCCTACGAAAGCGAACTCTCGGGTCAGTGCAAGATTGATGGCAAGGCTGTGCTACACTACTACGACTACCCCACTGGTCAGTTGGGTAAGAGTGTCGGTATCATGATTGGCATCATTGCCGTCTACCGTGTACTCGGTTACCTGGTACTGCGCTTCAGAAAGTAGGATTGGTTTTTACAGTATTATGGGACATCACAATAATACCTCGTTCGTGAATAGCGAGTCGGAGGGTGCATAGATAGGCTCACGTTTTGATATCAGTTTCTCGATAGGGTTCTACAGAATGCAAGAACGAAGCAGCGTATTTCCCACTAATCGAGCATTTGTATCGCTCCTACCTAAAAGATGTGGATTCATTGTGCTTCCTTGGCCGTTCTTTCCTTCAGTGCGCCCACTTTTCTCGATTACATATTACTCTTCAAGCAGAAGTTGTATGGAGCAAGCTTGAGTTAGCAGTGCGTGTAGTTAACAGTCATCGTCTAGCATTTCCCATCGATATATCTCTATCTCCCATGTCATCAGGCTTCAAGTTAGCATGTTTCGTAGCAACATCCTCAGTCACTGGCTTTGCTTCTGCAACTCAAGTCTCCTTCTCTCTCAAACTCTCTTCAACAATTGCCATAAGCACCGCACTTCCACGTCCACCCCTCAAAGCTTCATAAATGACACTGACTCTGCTGCCAATATTTCTGCGCGGTTCATCTACCTTAATACCCGGAGGAACCGGCTGCGTAGGATATTCGATCAAACCTCGATGCAATTTTACACCCAGGTCGCCCCGAACGAACTTGTACATACGCTTGGCTGCATTTCCTAGAAATGTCGGAGTGACTGTCTGATGTTTGTCGAATAGGCTTTGTCTACTACGTTCGTACTGAGTTTTCATCTGAGCTTGTAATTCTGTCGTGAATTCTACCAGTTTAGTAGACTCGATAGATATGCCAGGTGGAGCTTTGGCAAATGTGTTGATGATATCCGGCATGACAGAATTAGCAGTGACTTTGCATCGTTGGTCGAGATCAGCGGTATTTGTAGTAGTCCATACAGACTTGATGCGTGTGTAGACTGCGTCTTTTAGGATGTTGTTCAACTCCTTGGGCGCTTGTATGCTGGTATACCAATCAAGATTTTCGACTTCTGCCTCCACGGACTTCAAAAACTCGTTCTGTAATACACGCAGGTCAAGGGCTTGACAGAGGACGAACAAATGGGCAGCCGCCATCAAGTAGATTGTGTCAAGTGCTTGGAACGTGTATCTTGAAGAGATTAGGGCCAGACTGTTGATGGCTTGATTATGCATCTCGGCTGACTGAACGTGATTTCCAACAGGATTGGCAAGAAAGCCTAGCTCGGCTTGATACGAAGCCATATTGATATCAATGCCCTTGCATGTGAATGACAATGACGGTTCATCTGCACACAAGTTTGCTGGCAATCCACCGTTGAGCATTGGATTGATGACCTCTGTTGCCTGAGAGAAGAGCATCTTCCCCAATCGTTCCAAGCAAAGGCGAGTCCTATCCATGGTAGAAGTCACCACAGCTGCTTGAAAATTGCCTCCGTGGAGAACGTGGTCCGACTCAACGTCCATCAATGGATTGTCGGTAGTGGAGTTAAGCTCAGTATTGATCTGAGAAGTGGCAAGAATAAGATCCTCAATTTGGGGTCCAATCCACTGGGATGCAGTTCTCAGGGCATAACGATCCTGATAAAGACCAGTCATTTTTGTATCCTTTGGCGATCTGACACACTTTGCTAACTTTGAACTTTGTAGAAAGGAGAGGATATTGGTAGCGGACTCGATCTGACCAGGATGAGGGCGCATCCTTGCAATTTGAGGCCAGAAAGGTTCTGCAGATCCCTGCAAGGCTTCGACGCTCATTGCAGTCAGAACTTGCGATAGAATTGCAATCTCTCGAGACTGATGCAAGGCAAGAGATGCCGTCGCAGCAGAAAATGCTGTTCCGTTCAAAAGACCCAGACCTTCCTTGGGTCGAAAGATGACAGGCTCGATGCAAGCATCCTTCAATGCCTCTGCCGCCGACGATATGTTGCCATCAGCGAGCCTTACATAGATGTCTGGAGAGCCTTCTATGGCTCCAGCAATGTATGAGAGAGGACTCAAGTCTCCACTGGCCGAGATGCTGCCTCTGAGTGGTACAACCGGGATGATGTTCTTATTGAGGAGCTGAAGGATGATCTGTGCCACGCAGAGTCGTACACCAGAGTGTCCCCGGATGATGGAATTGCATCTGATAAGCATACTTGCTCTTACCCAGCTCGTTGGCATTGAGTTTGTGCTGAACCTCAGGTCGAGATCTCGCGAGTGAAGAGGATGGTCTGTCAATGATGCATTCTGAGGGCGGCCGATATCGTAGCTCGTAAGCACTCCAGAGTTTTGGTACTGAACAAGTGCTCGTTGGAGATCCTCCAGATGATCGGTCCTTGTATCTGCACTCCCGCCGAATCCCGTGGAGACGCCTGTCGTCGCTGGTCAGGATCTGCTGGGCAAGAATACGGTCAAGGGCATGGCTCACCGTAGACAAGATGGCCTGAATCTAGATGGTTTCTCAGCATACTGACGCTGTCCTTCATGCTTTTGTCGATCTCAGTGTCGATCGATATCTGTGTCAATATTCCATATCTGAAGTTCACAGTCAAACGAACATGATCTGTAGAATAAGGACAAGATCAGACTGACTTGGCCACAGCAACGACAGTGGAGATGTTCAGCGAACGCCCATCGATGATGCAGTGTTCATCCTGGAGCAATTTTTCGATGGCATTCCAGGCTAACACGGTTGAGCTGATCAGGAGGCGAGCATCTGCAGTAGAAATGTCTTGCTCCGACAATGGTTCCATGTTTGTGCAGTGGTATCAGATTCGAGTGTGGTGAGACTGTTATTCGAGTATGAGGGATTGGTTTCTCTTAAGATGAAATCCACTGCATGAGCGAGATCAGGCAACTGATGCTGCTGGCTTCAAAGAAGGAGCGATTGACCTGTTGATAACGTTTGTGGAGTTACACGTGGCATAGACCTAGCCTCGCAACCGACTTCATGCTACGATTCATACTCATTACCCTAGCTTGTGATTATTCGTACCGTATGTACCCATAGACAAAGGCTTACGCCTGATTTACAGCAAGAAAAGCCACGACGAAAACGAGATTCAGAGTGGCTTTGTCAAGGAGAGACGCCTTGTGCAGGACTTTCAACACCGCAGAGCTTTGGTGGTCAGAGTTGTCATAATGAAAGATGGTCATGTGAAGAGCAATTGTGCGTCTTGTGCCAAGATATGCAGCCACTCGCCAGTCAAGTGAGTCGGTCATAGAGAGCAGTTGCTCGATCATACAGATCTACCATCCCCGTGTGCAGAAGTCTGTAACTTCCTTTGTACTCCCACTAGAGTAAAGAGCAAGGTACACACTATAAAAATGCACGAATGTGTTCGGGAATGGAGGCGTGGCCACAGAGAGTCGATAAATTGCCGCCTCTCAATGGGCACTGTCCTAATCCCTATAGTATTACGCATTGTTATAGCTGCATGCGTTACATACTTTAGCATACGGGGAGGACAGAAGATTGACTGGCTCGTTGTAATCTGTTACTCATAGGAACGTGGTCCGTCAATTAGAACAGAAAGTCGGGTTCGTGATTGCCTGTCGAAGAAGAGCTGTGCCGCACGGACTCATTGCGGACTTGAAAGCGCAAACGAACGACCTTAACTGAACAACCACTCTTGTCAAGGGCAACGTCAGTATCTAGACCTTGGAACATCTCTCTTTTCTGATTTCGAAGGAACAAGCAAACGAACGACTATAATTAGTAAGGGTAAGTCATCTTTTCATGATACACTTTACTGCAATTTGCAGACCACCTCAGCAGACTTTTCTGGGGAAGAAAAAAAGCGAAAAATCAACGTGGAAATATCAAAGACAATAGATCTTGTTGGAATCCGAGTACGGTATTCAAAATGTCAAGAGGATTGTATTTCGTGTGCGATCGCTTGACATGCTTGAAGTCTCATGTTGGTTTTCGGAGCAGAAAAGACTACAAAGTCGATAACCAGTTTTGTATTGTTTATCATACTGATTTTCGATATCTAGGCACATCAGGAAGAATCAATTGCAAATAGAAAACTGGAACAGAAACAAAAAAGGCTTCCAACATGCCTCCCCACCCAATACAGCGAAACCACTTTGTCACACCCTGGCGCAGCCATGCCGACCTTTTGAATGTTCGCCATGGCCTCTACAGCCCTTCAACACCAGCAGAGCAAAGCCATGCCATCGCTACAGTTGCAGCCTGGAAACAAAGAGGCAACGTTCCTCATGCAGTCGAAAGCACAGCTCTTCTAATGGACGCCATGCTTCTTCACGCTCAATTCTCAACCTCCAGCCTACGTCAAGCCTCTTCCACCACCGATCCTTCAGAATGGCCACTTCAGGGCGTCGTCAATGGTACTGCTTCGTCGTTTGCTCTCAGAGCCGCCTACACTACCGCACTTTCCAGATTCGTGACTGGATTTGCCGATCTGGGACGCCACAGAAATGGACCCGGTCAGAGCATGTTTGATGTCGCCAGGTCTATCGGCCTACCTCCACACTTTGTGGAACTCCGCCATGAAGTCGCACACGAAGATTTGCCTGGTCTTGCGAGACTTGTCCGCAGTGCTCGTGAAGCAGTCAATTGGCTCTGGGGTGTGTACTGGGCAAAACTGCCTCAAGACGCCTGGGAAGCTGAAGCTGGCGAGGAAGCTGCAAGCCAAGTCGATCTCGAGTCTCTGGCGGCCGTAAGATCCGAGGCTACCGAGTATCTCAAAAAGTTCAGATCACGCAGGGTCACGGCACTAAAGAGCAAAGCAAAGGCAAAGGACGTCGCCAGCTCATTACTCGAAACACAACAGCATTGTCAAAACTTATGTCGTGGCGAAGATGAAGCAGCAAAATGGACCCAAGTAGCATCGGTCTTGATTGATGAGGGCTTGATTATACCTTCTTTAAAACAGTATGTGTGATCTGACTGAACTTTTTCGTTTTCTACTTTGCTAATCTATTTTTACAGGACAAGAGGCCCTCTTGCTGATTCGGCCCTCCAAGGCGCTTACTTGATCTGGGACGAACTCTTGGTCATGCTTGCATCGGGATCTTCGCTCTTTGTAGAAGCCTTCTTTGAGCGAGCCATCGCCCACAACGCAAGAATGAAAACCGCAGACGAAGATCGGGACAGAGCA
Source organism: Aureobasidium sp. EXF-12298 (assembly GCA_024195555.1). NCBI lineage: Eukaryota > Fungi > Ascomycota > Dothideomycetes > Dothideales > Saccotheciaceae > Aureobasidium > Aureobasidium sp. EXF-12298. Next base: position 59,122 of record SWBJ01000287.1, on the reverse strand, counting down.
GACCCAACCAAATGGGCCATCTACCGCTGGATCATGCATCTGCTAGATTCCGATAGCTGGCTAGAAATGCGTGGCGAAAGCCCCGAGCTTTTCGAGATCCTGGCACTGAGAGAATGCATACTACATCCCAACACACAATGGAGTCACGAACTGGCCGAGGAAATTTTGGAGGATGCCGAGACGGATGTTCAAACTACTTGGAAGAGTTTGGTTGAAGCTAGTGCCTTAGTGGGTGACCACGATGAGGATGCTGAGGAAGGAGCAACGAAGGAGACAAAGAGGACGGATGACGTGAAGATGGAAGACGTTCCTTCAGAGCAAGGGGGTTGGCGGCGAGAGACGGGCGTGTGGGAAAGTGTGCCGATCGGAACCGTGTCAACTTGACCTGACAGAATAAGTGCCTAAGCAAAGCAGCCGGCCTGAGAAGAGTCCTCTGAGGAGGAGCTGCTTGCTCTAGAGATGATCTGTTGGAAATCCCATTCCAGGGCTGTAATTCTTGAGCCTTTCTATGGGCTGATGTTCACCGTTTCATCTCGATAGTTGTAAAGAAGCAAGTCTTTACATCAAGAATCAACCGCCTCCAGCCTTGAGTGCTTCTTCTCTTTCCACCACTTCAGGCTTGAACTTGACGAGGAAAATGGTCTTGGATGGCCAGAGCTCATCGTTTTCTGCCCAATGCGCTGTAACTCCGTCTGTCGAGAAACCGGCAGCATCGCATACACCCTCAATGATGCCACCGACAAAGGCGGCGCAGTTGAGCTGGCTCATCTCCTTGGGAATGCTGATGTATGTATTGACAAGGGGATCGTTGTCCACAATCATATAGTCATTGTTGTTGCCAGTGCTGGCCTCGAGAGCATCAGCAGGACGACCAAACAAGGAGCGCCACAAGGTTGTATGTATGAATTGCAGGAGGTCAAGCAAGCGAGTCGGTCGGGAGGCTGTACGGGGCGGCATGCGGAACAGGAGCAGATCGAGCAGCTTGACACCTATGGGGTATGCCGATTGGGCCAACCTGGCCTCAAGGTCCGAGACAGAGGGCGCGCGAGCTTGGTGGTATGCAATCAGGGTGTTGAAGAGGTGAGCAAAGGATGCCAGGCTCAACTCGGATGTGCGAGCTCGGTTGAGGTTGCGGTCGTAGATGGTCTTTCGATTACTGGCATAGCGCAGTGGTGTGTAGGTTGGCGGTGGAGGCAGCGCTGTGTACGAGCTCGGCCTGGCAGCCCCAGGCACTGCATTGGACTGCGTCTGTGTCTGCTGCGGCAGCGATTGTTGCTGTTGCGGGTGCTGCTGAGTAGCCATGTCGGCCAATATTGTGTACGAGGACGGTACCAAGTATAAGCAACGATGATATTAGGTAGCCGTCAGCCGACCTCTGAGACGCACGTCGCTGTTCTCGACTTGTCCACGCCGTGCCTCGCGTGCCCTAACCTAACAAAAGCAAATGGCTCCAATAAAATTGGAGATGTATCAATCGATAAATCGGGTGCTGCTCCAAATCAAACTATGAGGTGCTTGTAACGCTCTCCTACCGAGCCAGCGCGTCGTATTCCCAGATCGGTTAAATCCGCCCAACTGTTTATGCAGCGCAATATGGACCAGCTAGCGAACATTGGTACTATATACCGACGCTGATGTGCGAAACTCAATCCAACCATTGTGTGTGAACACACCTCTGAATACGCTTAGTTTGGTGAAGGCCAGCAAGGAATTGAGACATGTTTTTCTGTCGCGATTGCTCCAGAGTCAAGAGCACAAACGGTCTTTGGGATTACGCACACGACTCTGATGCTGCGTCTTGCGTTCGTTAGAGCCGACATCCGTCCTCGTGGCCCGCTTGCGGCATCTTCACATGCTAAGCTTGGCGTCCAGCGTGGGCGTTTCCACGGTCAGAGTTCAATCCATCGAAGATGCCGCATGCAGTTGTGATGCAGTCACTTGTCTCTCCTCCCATGTCCATCCCTTCGTGCTTCTCCGTTTTTCCTTCGGCTCTCCAACCAACCGTCTCGCAGAATCCCATTCTCCATCTGACCATCTCTCTTCCTCTGTATTCACCGGCTTGCACATGCTTCCGTTGTTCGGCTGTGGAGCTGGAACGTCATCTGGCTAATATAGTACACTTTCACATGTCAGGCCTGCCAACGTCAGCCAACACGCCTAGTACTCGCTGAATCGCCCATCATTGTCTTAATTTTCCTGTTTGTCACTCCCCGTTCTTCTCTGTTCCCTTCTTTTACCTGGCTGCTGGACTCGTCGTATCCTCCAACTCATTTCTTGATCACGACAAGCTACCAGCCAAATATCTTGCCAAGGATCCTTCCCGGACGAAAAGCAATCATGGGACGGCTGCAACCAACAGTCGTTGTTACTCCTCAGGCAAACAGACGTTCCGATCGGGCCAAGAGGGCAAAGGATACTGTCAACAAAGTAATTCCGGATATTCTCAAGTCGAGTCCGAGGGCCAGACATGGCGTCCACAATGCTGTCTTGACGACCGATCCCAAAGCGGAAAGCGGCACCGACAAGTCATCGACATCAAACTTGACGATCAGACTCTGTAACACGGATTCTCTTACTGCAGCTCGTCGCCTAACTCACTCGTCTCGCCGGCAATCTGCTGCTGCGTTGGCGACTTCAAAGCAAGCGACCAGGTCGACAAATGTCTGCATCCTAAACATGGCCTCTCCTTTGCGCCCTGGTGGTGGATTTTTGGACGGGGCAACCAGTTCCGAAGAATTTCTTTGCATGCGTACCACCTTGTACGCTTCTCTCTGGGATGACTTCTATCGGCTACCGGAAGTGGGCGGAGTTGTGACTCAGGATGTTTTGGTGCACAGAGATAGTACACCAGAAGCAGAAGACCTACCAAAACGCGAACGTTTCTTCGTTGATGTCATCAGCGCGGCCATGATTCGATTCCCAGAGACCAACAGTGCTCGCATTGCTGAGAAGGAGGAAGCCGAAGGCGGCTGCTCATGTGGTGTGAGTTATTGCGACCGTGACCGTGAACTCGTGACACACAAGATGCGTGGCGTGCTTCGCATGGCGCAATCTCGTGGAGCTGAAAAGCTCATTCTTGGAGCCTGGGGTTGCGGTGCTTATGGAAACCCTGTACGCGAAGTCGCAAAGATCTGGAAACGCGTCATACTTGGTACTACCAGAAAGGCGGAGTCCTGGCCAGGCATCAAGGAGATTGTTTTCGCTATCACTGACCGTGGTCAACTCAAAGAGTTCGAAAAGTGCTTCGGAGACGTCTTGGCCAAAGAATCTACATCACCACCTGCAGAGGTGACACCCGAGCCACAGGCCGCTGGTACCCAAAGTCCTACTTCGGAGCTCATCTCGGAGCTGGTATCCAAGATTCAGGAAACTGAGCTGCAGCTTGACCAAATCTCAAATCCTCGAAGCAAAGCTCGCCTTCGAGACGTATTGGCCAGTCTGAACAAACAGCTGTCACAAGCAGGCTCCGGACCAGAAGAAGACGAAATGCCACTAGATCCAATTGATGAGGAAGTGGAAGACGCCTCATACCCTGAAGCTGCAGGCGGCTTCGAAGGTGAAGAAGGGGGCTATTACAACTTCGACAGTAGCGATATTGCCTCATCAGGTTCAGTGTCTCCATCGACATCAGATATCTACGAGTTTCGCGTTCCAGGAACCAGTGTACCGAATAAGAGTGTCGAGTCTCATGTAACCGATGACTTCGAGCATGTTGGCTTCGACACCGAAAGTGGATGGTTTTCCGGTTCCATCAATGGCCTCTCGTCACTCTTGGCAAAGCAGAGGCGAGGAGGTTCCGGCACTAGCCCCATGCTCAGAGGCGAAGGTGGTCTAGATGATGTTGAGCCACTGAACTTTGGCAATGGATTGAGCGATTACTTGCGACGCTATTCTGAGCAAGAAAGTTATTGATTTATGAATGGGGAGAGATGGTCCCATCGGACAGGCGTTGGTTATGGCATTTGAGGAAGCGATGGAACATTTGATATTGGGAAGTTCATGGTTGACAGGAGTTTGCATACGGAATTTTGAGAGCATGCATGGCCTCTTTCGTATTTTCGGCATTAGCGATATCGAAATGTTTTTCTTGAACCAACTGGTACCTCGTGTCCTCCGTGTTTGAATTCTGGATGTAAGTACGGATAAGCTGAGAGTAGCAATGGTGAGATGCAAAACGTGTTATTGTTGATTTGTAGAGTCCTTTTCTCGGGCTCCTTGTGGGTCGAGAGATGCTGGAAAATGTAAGATGTAAAAAACCACACCACCAACGCCTCGCTAAATTTACACATGTGTTTCGAATACTGGTGTCAAGCCAGTTCAGGGTCGGGCAGCCAAAGTACGACATCTTGACCAGCGCTGGCGAGGTTGTTGTATCTGGGGTTCACGCCAACGACTGTCGACGTTCTTGGACCCGGCAAATCGGTCATGGGATTCATGGTACCGTCAGAGCGCTTATCGGCAAGCAGGTCCCATACCAACATGCCGCCCTTGGACGAAGCTGAAACGACATAGCGGCCATCAGAGCTGAAACAAGCGTCGCCTTGGAGCGAGGATTGAGTATGGCGCAAGGGACTGTCGCTTTGACCAAGCTGAGATGGGAACGGTGGAGGACCTTGAGCGCGATATAGATAGGCTTTCAACACACCCTCAAATGCGTCAAGGACGTAGTGGCCTGGGCCGTTGGTTCCCACCAGGATGTACTGGCCATTGTTGCTGAATTCCAGAGTGGTCCAACCCTGGGCTTGAGCTTGGCCATAGTGACTGAAGCGGCGTTCAATGTCCTGCATGTCAAAGGTTGCAAAAGGAGGCTTGTCGTAATTGCGAACGTCATAGAGAACAATGGTCTGGGTAGCGGGAGAGGCGATGGCAATGACGGTAGCCGAAGGATCGTAAGCGGTCAAGACGGCGCCATGCAGATTTAGACTGCCCTGTGGAGAGGAAGAGCGTAGGTCCCATAACTTGACCGTGTTATCGAGAGAGGCAGAGAGGAAGGTGTCGTTGCTAGGGCAGAGCTGGATGGAGGTGACCCTGTCGGTGTGACCCTTGAAGTAGCGAATGTAGGAGTTGTCGTGAGCAGAAAGGTATCGGATATCATGGTTGAGCTTGGTCGAGGCGTAGATAACAGATTGCGAGTGATGTGTAAAGCGGGCAAGGGCGCAACCGTGCTTTTGAGACTTGAGTTCTTTTGCGTGGGCTCCAGCCTTTGTGTTATAGATATGGAGAGTATCGTCAGTACGAGCAAGGAGGAGCAGCTCGCCTGTTGAGTCGAAGTCGAGCGATGTGTAGTGCAGGTTGGGGGCTTTGAAGAGCTGGCAGGTTGCGTCAGTGTTGAGGTTGGGGAGAGGTGCATGAAGGCGCCGAGGAGACGACTTACCCTCGTTGGTCGGTACGTCGCGATGACCTCGCTGACCTTGGCCATGGGGCCCGGCTGTCCGTTCTCTGCTCCCATGTCGCCGATTGGTACAATCTTGGAGGACAGGGAGGATGGAGTGAGATGGGTCTTGATGAGGGTGGAAGCGCTTTGAAGGCAGCGTCAAGCTCAAAATGTTTCCCCAGATCTTCAAAGCGCGACTCAGGGACTTTGACGACGTCAGACGCTCCCTTCCCTTTTGGTGCGCCGACCAGCCTTCTCCGACTTCGGCTCGACTGCTTCGAGTCCAACTTGCTTCTCAAATTGTCCCTAACTTATTTCCTTCTCGACACTATTGCAGTGACTGTATCTCGTATCGCCTTTTATCTTCTTTCCTTGCGCTCTCTCTTCAGTTTCAGTAGTCTGACGAGCAGCCATGTCCACCGGCATTGGGTAGCTCCTCCACACCTTCCGTCAAACATCCGTGACTAACACAACTCGATCAGTTCTTTTGTCGCTGGCGGCATTGCAGCATGCGGCGCTGTCACAGTAACTCACAGCTTCGAGACGGTCAAGGTGCGGTTACAGCTTCAGGGTGAGCTGCAGGCCAGGAAGGATGCTCCAAAAATGTACCGAGGTGTGCTTCATGGCATGTCGGTCATCTTCAAGAACGAGGGTCTCAGAGGTTTACTGCGTGGCCTGAACTGTGCCTACGTCTATCAGATGATGCTCAATGGCTGCCGTCTCGGCTTCTACGAACCCATCCGCACCCACACGAACTCTCTACTCTTGAACCGCGACTTCTCACACGCTCACGATCCGAAAGCTACCGCCATGCAAAACCTCCCGGTCAACATCTTCTCTGGTGCTTCGTCTGGTATTATTGGTGCAGCTCTCGGCTCTCCTCTCTTCCTGGTCAAGACTCGTCTCCAGAGCTACAGTCCAGCATTGCCAGTTGGCGCACAACATCAATACAAGAACGCCGCCGATGGTTTCTCCCAAATCTACCGTGCCGAAGGTATCAAGGGTCTCTATCGCGGTGTTGTACCTGCCATGGTCCGAACTGGCTTTGGATCTAGTGTCCAACTTCCAACATATTTCTTCGCTAAGCGCAACCTCGTAAAACACTTTGGTATGCAAGAGAGTCCTGCTCTGCATCTCATGTCTTCTGCCTGCTCTGGTTTCGTCGTCTGCTGCGTTATGCACCCTCCGGATACCGTCATGGGTCGCATGTACAACCAGAACGGCAACCTCTACTCTAGCGCATTCGACTGCTTGTTCCGAACCATCAAGACGGAAGGCCCACTTGCCGTCTACAAGGGCTTCTTTGCCCATTTGGCTCGAATCTTGCCGCATACCGTACGTAAAGCGTCTTCTTTGACAGCCCGGCTTCTGCTGACACTCCTCCAGATCTTAACCTTAAGTTTGGCTGAACAGACCAACAAACTCATGCGCAAATTCGAAGACCGTGTCCTTCCCAGCAGACAAAAAGCATAGTCGCAAACGTTCGCGCGATTAAACACCCGAGCTTTCGAGCTTGTACTTTTCGATTGTACATATTCTACCTTATGAAGCTCTTGGAGAGCGTCGGTATGGGCAGAAACTTCTCCATACCTGGTCAGGAAGACCACAAAAAAAAGGCATTTTGCTGCATATTACGAACAAGAGGTGGTCGATACAGCACAAAGCTGTAGCCAACAAAGAGCCTCGGTGAGGGCACATTTGGCTCCAAGCTGTTGCGATCATGGCGCACTCGTGCAAGATCAGGACCTCTACGGAGGTCGGATGCCAGTGCAACTGAATGGATGAGCAAAGAGCCATTAAGGATCAGCTTTTGCAAGATACGAGCATGCAGGTGATCGCCAAATCTAAGGAGAGGCTGTAGTAGCAGATCTTTGATTGATCTTGATAGACGCATCTTGACATGATGAAAAGCATTCTATGAACCTTCAAACAGAGACATTCAAATTCATCATTTACTTGTGATTATATACATTTCTTAGAGAAACAAAACAATGGCGCGCGCATCAATCAGGCTTAGCCTTGTTATCTGCCCAGCTGGGTTCGATGTTCCTACACACCGACACATAGTCCTCCCAGCGCTGTTGATCGGCCACTAGATCCGAGTTTGTCCAAAACATGGTCCATTGTGTATCCTGCAAATGCCATGTTCCCCTTGACCGTTCAAAGTACCACTTGTTGACAGGATTGTTGGATCGAGATCGCCAGCAAACGCCATTGGGGAAACAACTGCGCACCATGGCTTGGAAGACAATATCCGCCACTCCAGAGCTGCCTTGGGAGCGTTGGAGCACGGCGAACTTGTCCAGGTAAGGTACCAAGCGAGTAGGATCTGGATTTGCTCCTGCTTGCTTGTAGCCAAGGGTGCGTGGTTCTTCCCAGGTCAAAATGGCACCGCCTTCGTATTCTCCCGCTATGATGACGCCAGCTACACGGTTCTTGATGCGGTTGAGGTAGTGTTGGGCATCGAGGGGTCTGCGGAAGGAGTCTTCGATCAGGGCGACGAGGCGAGGGAAATTGATATCTGGGTGGTTGTCTAGAGCGATGGTGGATTCACCAGGCTTTGGTGGTGTCCAAGGCGTGTTTCGAAGGTCGGGGACTATCATCAATGGCATACCACGCTTTACAAGTGTAGAGCGAGTGGCACTCTCGGAAGACATGGAAGGGATGATGCCATTGGAGGAGAGACGAGCGACAGGTAGAGAGGAAGAGATGAGGGGTTTGTTGGTGAGCAGATTGTGAATCAGAGGATTCTTTTGTCGTCGAGTCGTGATGCCAATGGTTGATTCCTTGCGAGAATGGTGCGAAGAGATGGCTGCTTCTTCGGGTGATATAAGCAATGCCGACGAGGCAGGGGGCAGCAGAGCCAAGCAATCTCTGACCAGACTGAGAGTGTCAAGATATTGGGGACTCAAGCCACAGGACCTGATCTCGTCGCGAATCATATCGTACTCTTGCTCAAGGTTGACAAAGACATGCGCCTGGTCCTGTCGAGTTTCTGTGGGCAGTCCTCCTAGAGGATCGAGCATGATGATTCTGTCTAGTGAAGTATCCTCAAGTAGTTTGTCTGGCGAACCAGTGACGGCGGCCAAACCAGACAAGGAGCGTGTTAGGGCCAGCATAACAGCGCTGACAGACACATTCTCAACCTTGCAGGTTGTGTCGTAAGCCATTGTGGGTATGACAGGTATAGCGCCACGCTTCAATGGCTGTGTTATCAGTTTGGGCACACCAAGCTCTACAGTACCCATGACTTTGGGACGTGAAGCTGGCATGGATTCCTGGTTAGTGACGTTCAGGGCGGACTCGACATAACGAGCACCCTCATTGTTGTGGCGGTCCAAGGCAGCAACGACTCTGCTCCCCTGGCGTTGGTATACCTCCCTGTAAGCCGCATTCTTTTGCACAATCTCATCTTCGCAATTGAGTACGAGAAGGATTTGCATATCGAGACGGACCAGTTGAGCCATGGTCAGAGCGATACCGTCGAGAGTCTCGTCGTCAATCAGATGAGGGGCTCTGAGACAGACCAGTGCAACGTGTATCTCTCCAGCGCCGCGTTGAACCTGCGTTTCTTGTTCTACATACTGGGAGAAGGTCGGTGTGGCAGCGGCGGCTTGGGTAGGGAGGTACAGCTGACCGAGGTTGACACCAGACCTCTGGAGCTGCCATTGTTGTTTCGACTCCTTGGGATCATGTAGGACAGGTGTCTTGTTAGGTTTGTTGTCGAGGGTGGGCTTGAAGCGAGCCAGGTATTGTTTGGCGTCTCTGCGGGTCGAACTCGCATTCAGAAGGTCGAAGAAGAAGTCCTGCTGCTGTCAGATAAGGTACTACTGGTAGATAAGAACAGAATGAGCCTACTCTGTGGGCTAATTTGTCCCTCTTCTCTCCATTGTTGACGTTATTGGCATGGTTGGAACGATTGGCGGCTAGCGAGCCAAAATCGCGGTGCAAACACTTGACGGTATCAGGGCGCACTCTGCTTCGAAGTGTCGGGAGGCATGCTGCCATGGTTCATGGCCTGTCAACCAATCTCCAGAATTGATTGACGACTTGACGAGAGGACCAGTCACCCCAGATAGTCCAAGGCACGGCGGGAACAAAAAGACTCATCTCCATACTTGAAGCTATCCTTATCTTATCGTCACTTCTCCACAATGCACGCCGACAGCGGCCAAGGGGACCATATTTCTCTCACTGCCACATCGACTTGAACCTCTTTGGATAACCACTTTTCACGGTAGCATGATGAAATGGACACGAGGCCTCTAAGCATTCCCATCTGTTCTGGTCAACATGTCTTACAAGACTCGTAATCGTGCTTGTTGCCGCCCAGTTGCCGAGGAATCGAGGATGGACTTAGGGCATGGCGGGGCATCGCTAAGTCCGTTATACACGCCAAGAACGTCATAGAAGCTCACCAAACATGTGCTTCTCTCCGGCTCGGTACTGTCAGCGGCATGTATTCTGGGGCTCGACATATTTGTCTCGATTGCTTTGCAGAACTCTCTGTCTACCAAAACCTTCCCTAAATACACAAAACACATCTCACAATGGCTCCTCAAATTGCATGGATTGGCCTCGGCAACATGGGCCGTGTAAGTGACAACGCATCTAATAGCTTTACCGAAACATTGTTAATGCTTCATGACAGGGCATGGTCAAGAACCTGGTCGAAAAGGGCAACCTTTCCAGCCCCATCATTCTCTTCAACCGTACCCAATCTCGCGCCGATAAGCTTGCTGAGAGTCTTGGATCTGCCAAGGCCAAGGTTGTCTCGAGCATCGAGGAGGCCGTCAATGCTTCAGATATCATCTTCACTTGTGTGGGAGACGACAAGGCCATCGAGGAGACTATCAACTCTGCTCTCAAGGGTAACGCAAAGGGCAAGTTGTTCGTAGACTGCTCCACTGTCCACCCCGACACCACAGACAAGCTCGCAAAGACCATCAATGGCTCGGGCGCTGAGTTCGTGGCATGCCCCGTCTTTGGTGCTCCTGCAATGGCAGATGCAGGACAGCTTGTATGTGTGCTGGCTGGTCCTGCCGATGCTGTCGACAAGGTCAAGCCTTACACGACTGGCGTCATGGGTCGTGCCGTTATTGACTACTCTGGCGAACCTCATGGATCTGCCACAAGACTCAAGATTATCGGAAACACCTTCATCCTCAACATGGTCGAGACTCTTTCCGAAGGTCACACTCTTGCTGAGAAGTCGGGTCTTGGTTCAGACAGACTTCATCAGTTCATCGAGACCATGTTCCCTGGCCCTTACACTGCTTACAGCAACCGCCTGCGCCAGGGCGACTACTACAAGCGTGAAGAGCCATTGTTCGCTGTCGACCTTGCAAGAAAGGATGCTGGGCATGCCTTGGCTCTGGCAAAGACTCACGGTGTCAAGATGAGGGATGTTGAGGTTGCCGACCAGCATCTGGCACAAGTGCAGAAGCACATGGGCAGCAAAGGTGACATTGCTGGCATCTACGGTGCTGTTAGACAGGAGGCGGATCTCAAGTTCGAGAACTAGATGCTAGACAGTATTATGTATCACGACGAAACGCAGAAATAATGCCCTGCTACAGGGGGTCTCAAACCGCAAGCTTTCGTATGATAAACAGACGGGTAGAGTGACAAGTGTGAAGCTTCTCGGCTAATCAAGCTGTTTCTCCGATATTCTACTCTATAGAGTTGATCGAGATGTCTCTAGGCTCTTTTTTTGATCTTCGTACTCGGATTGCTTAAGCTCTCTTGCCGTTGATGCCTTTGAGGGTTACATCGAAGATAAGAGTGGCACCGCCGGGGATGGCACCGGGGAAACCGCGAGGGCCGTAGCCGTAGTCGCTGTGAATTGGTCAGTGAAGCCATGTATGAGCAAGATGAGCGGGCGTACCTGGTGATGGTAAGAGTGGCCTTCTCACCGAGAGACATGCCACCGTCGGTGCTGACAATGCCCTCATCCCAGCCCTTAATGACTCTGCCAGTACCAATGGGGACGTCGAAGTCACCACGGCCAACGGAGGAGTCGAACCTGGAAGAGTCAGATTGGGAAGCTGCAGCAGACGTCTTCGTGTAGACTCACTGCTTGCCCTTGGCGCCGTTCTCCTCGAGCCAGCCGGTGTACTCCATGGTGACATTGTCGCCGTTCTTGGGCTTGTCAACGCCGTTGCCCTGAGAGATGATCTGCTTGGTGACACCCATATTGATTGCTGTAGAGTGGAATGAGCTTCTGAGGAATTGAGGAGTTTGTCTGGGTCTGATGGAAGAGAGGATGGAAGTAGGAAGACGAGGCATCGTAATGTGAGTGATGGATTCCGAGGGGCAGACTCGAGCTTCGGCGGGGCCCCTACGCAGCTTCCTCTGCTTCTTGGCCAAACTGCCCTTTGCGGAAGCTGCTCCTGCCTATCTTGATCTCACCGCCTGTCAATCCTCGCTACAAGTTTCATTGCAAGTCCCTTGCGTGCTCCGTCGCCTCACTGTCATAGGACCGGATTGCCAGGGCAAGATAAACGTGCATCTCAACCAGCATATCATCAATTAAGTGACGAGCCTTGGATTCTGTGTCACCTGAACCAAGTCGCGTCAATAGCTACCGAGGCCGCCAACCCTGTCACCAGCCTGTCTGCACACAAAGACGCTGGATCCATAATCTGCATCGCATCACTTACGTGAAAACACTGGCTGTCTTTGATTACGAACAAGACACAGTGAGACATCCACGCGGCCGTCTACTGATAATAGCAGTCTCGTCTATCCATAGCTTCACCGACCTTCTCAAACACCACAATCATGGCAAACGCAACCACTCCCACCATCTACTTCGGATACGGCAGTAACCTCTGGCAACACCAGATGCGCATGAGATGTCCAACTTCAGACTACCTCGGCGTCGCACGCCTCGACAACTATCGCTGGATGATCAATGATCGTGGTTACGCAAACGTCGTCCAAGTCAAATCACCCTCCTCTATCGAACCAAACTACGCCAACGTCGTCTATGGTCTTGTCTACTCGTTGCAGCCATCCGACGAAGAAAAGCTCGACATCAACGAGGGAGTTCCGTTCGCCTACACCAAGGAAGATCTACCTGTCTCGTTCTGGGCCAAGGAGAAAGAGGATGAACCTGTTGATCTACACAAACCTGCAAAGAAGCAGGACATGCTCGTCTACATCAGTCGTGACCATGTGACAGATTCCGATCCTAAGCATGAGTACATCTATCGCATGAACATGGGCATACACGATGCTCTGAAGGAAGGTTTGCCTGACGAATACGTCCAAGAGGTCATGCGCAAGTTCATTCCTCCTGAGCACGACGACACGCTCCGTGATCAAGCCATGCAGCAGGCTCTGGCTTTTGAGGATGAGAGGTGATACATCAATAACTACTCTTGGTGCTATCGTTTTAGATTGGTGGTGAACATCATTCGTTGTGGCACTACGCCCACGACAAAACAGTAGACTCATAAAGCATGAACAGAATACAAGATGAATTCTTAATACTCGGCTCACATCGCTCTGTGGGAGGCATGTTGAGGACTACCACTTGCCGGAGACATATCATCTCCAATGCCATCAGCCATCGATCGAATTGCATTCCCTAGGACGAGTCGAAGACCATGTCTGCCTCGCGATTTCTGAATTCAACTCATGGCCAGATCGAATCGGGTCACCAGTCATGACAGACAGTAGTAGTGACACCATGCTTACCAAGCGCCTGGTACCTCTACTTTACAATAGATAGAATGTACACGCAAGCAAGCTCGTAATCTCCTCTATCCATGCGCAAGCGCAAGCCATCTGTGCATCATGCGTAAAATGTCTCGTTAAGATAAAGGGTGGATCATACGGCCCGTTACATAGCCCACCCACACAAGTTTAACCAACAAGTTTAATGCCACGAGTCAAGTCAAGGAAGCCTCTTTTTTCCACTCCACAATTTCTTGTCTAAGCGACCAAATACATTGATGGGCTTTTGTTGCCGTGCTAATTTCATTTACGCCTTCACCCTTTGTGGATTACTGAGCAGGAACCTGCCTAGACACATGTCTTTGCTGTTTTTGGATTGCCGACAACGAGAAGCGTATGTACCGAACAAAGTTGCTAGTCAGGAGCCGAGTAGCAAGGCTCTTCTTGACGATGAACGACTTTTCTTGTCTTCTTTTGCCGGCGCGGAACGTATCTTTTTCTTTGCCGCACATGGCAGCACGGATGTCCAAAAGCTTCTTGAGACGTCTCTTTGCATCGGCGGTACATCCGAAAAGAGCAGTGCTTGCGGAAGTGACTTTTCTGGTCTGAGAGGTTCTAGAAGCTCTTCGGTCGGATAGAGGGTCCTACAGGAACGAACGACCTTGATATCGAGGCGAGAGACTGAACCATCTGTTCGCATCTAGTGTTAAAAGCAGAGAGCCGGAGATAGGTGTGCTTGGGCAGAGATCGAGGTGTGATTTCAGAGGGATGAAAAGCAAACTTGACAACCATGAATCAAACAACCCAAAATCCACCCGGATAGCAAAAATGTGATCAGAGACATACGCAAGATACCACAGACCTTATGCACTGAAGTCTAGGATACCAGGTAGCGACCTTGACACCGGAAAAGACCAACCAAGAGTGGATGATAGAGGAGACAGGGTCACCAGCGCCACGAGATTGCCTGGCTCAAAACTTATCATCGACTGATACACCCGCCATATTGCACGATCCTGAACCCCGAGATGGCTTGCGATGTGATCTTACAAAGCTGATTATTAGGGAAGAATGGCTCTTATTGGTTATATATCCTGATATACCGCACGAGAGCAATATTGACAGCGAAGGACATTTGTTGGAATAATGATTGCAGCACAAAGATCCTCAACCAAGATCATGGGGTAGCCTTCGATGTGTGAGCAAACCTGCAATCCAGACCCATGACCCGGGGTTCACACTTACATCCGGCATGGCTTTCTCAGTCACTGACATCCTCCTCTCAAGGTCTTCGAGTTTCTTGAGAGTGACTTGTTGGTGTAGATGCAGTTGCTCCTTGTGTTCTTGCTTGAGGATTTTGAACTCCTTATCAAGCTCTTCGTGCCAGGGGTATAGGACGGCAGTCTGGAAGCCCAATGCTGAGATGGCGACAGTGAAGTTCAGATAAGGAAGCCACAGACGGGCGGTCGGACCGAGAACCATATTGTGAGTGGGCAAGGTAAAAGAAAAGAAAGATAGATATGTAGTATCGAATATTTGAAAGCGAAAGGTGATTGATAGCTGGACAAAAAAGACGAAGGTGAAGAGTCAAAGTTGGAAGGCTTCTTGTAAAAATGCAGAAAAGAGAAGGTAACAGAGAGGAAGGCAACCGAATTAAACCAGATCGAGGTGAGTCAAGGAAGGAGTCGGAAAGAAAAACATAGGGATTGGGATCACGCGATACAATTAGAGGCTTGATTGATGTCTCTGCTCGGTCCAGAACAGCGCTAAGTTTGAATCCCTATCGTTTGCGACATGTCTGGATTCCGACAATCCTGCAAGATAGTTAAGGCCTACCTCTGAGACACGTATGATGTTAGTAGATTGACAGAGCGCAAATCAATAAAAGGTGGTTGAGTAGAAGAATGGAAGCAAGTACGGAGATTATTGAGAGTTGGACAAGGGCCGGAAGGCGCCGTGCGTCGTCGTCACAAACAATGAGGGGGGCCGCGACTACATCAACCTGACCACATGTAGATTCGACCAGGCAGTAGAGGCGGCGCATTGCTATCCTCTTACTGACACTCCGATCGCAATGTGTCCAGCTGCCCATCTCCTTCAGCAGCCAGCATGATCTTGTCCATCTCGATGCCCAAAAGCAGCGGCCGCTTCCTCCGCAGACCCGACTTCCTCAAGTCCCGCCAATCCGACGACGCCGCCTCGACAGAAGTGAAGACACCCCTGGATCTAAATGCGGTGCTGGGAGATGTCATGGAAGAGGAGGACTCTGACCTGGGCGAACTGAATACGGCACTTGGTGCTCTGGTCGACATATTTCCTGACGTGCAGCCTGATGTCTTCCGCGAGATGCTTCTCAACCTGTCCAAGGAGAGCAGGCTCGAGGTTGTGACTGAACATCTCCTGAGGAATGGAGCACAATACATTCAAGGACGCTACAGGAAGAAACCATCCGACGACAAGACTAGCCAGCCACGCCACCTCGACCCGCTTCCCAAAGACGAGACCTTCAGGTCCGACAAATACAAACGTGCTGTCAAGGATACTCTCTACCTCGAATTCAGGAATCTGAGTCACTCTTCCATACGAGCCGTGCTGGCCGAGCACAACTATTCATACACCCTTGCACGTCCAACTCTGCAGCATCTGTCTTCAACATCATGGAGAGCCACCATTTCCTCATTCTTCACTAGGAAACGTCCTGCTACTTCTGATCCCGACGCTCACCCTCACGTCGAATGGCTGCCCAATCCCACAGAATCTCGCAGCCTGTCTCCATATCTCAAGCGTACTGGCTGCACGGAGCTGGATCAAGAGTTGTATCGTGTATATATTGCTCCTGTTCTGGCTCGCCAAAATCAGGAGCGACTGGACCGAGACCAAGCTATGGCACATGAACTCAACGAGACTGAAGCAGAAGAAGCCGATGCTCTATTTGACTGCGAGTGCTGCTTCACTCCCTATCCCTTTGAGTACATATCTACTTGCGACTCCGACGTTGGCCACTTCATCTGTTTCCGATGCATAAAGCTTGCGGCAAATGAGGCTTTGTATGGTCAAGGATGGGCAAGGAATATTGACTTGACAAAATCCTCATTGCGGTGCCTGGCCCCATCTGTACCCGATTGTCAAGGATGCATAGATGCGGAACTGGTTCAGAGAGCTCTGTGCACCGAGAAGGATGGTGTTACGAACTGGCAAAAGCTTCAAGAGCGTGTCATGTCGGAGAACTTGATCAAGAGCCAGCTGCCCCTTTTGCGATGTCTCGCTTGTCCTTATGCTGAGATAGACGAACCGACAAGTCTGAGGTTCAAGGATCCAATGGCTTTGACTGCCCACCTCGTTCACATGCCAATGGATCCGCTAAAATCTTTGATTGCGTTGATGTTCATTTTTGTTTACCCACTTGTGTGGGTCATGTTGCACCCTCTTCTAATTCTCATCGCCATGGTCGACAAGACAGCATACAATCGCATCCAGGCATCTCGAACACGTACAACCCGCCGGAGACGAGGATTGAAGTTTATTTGCCAATCTCCAACTTGCGGCAAAAGTTCATGCACCAATTGTGGTGGCCCATGGTCAGATCCCCACACCTGCAATGAAGCCTCTCTACAATCTCTCAGACAGGCAATCGAGGCTGCCACAACAGGCAGCATCAAGCGCACTTGTCCAAAGTGTAATCTCAGCTTTGTCAAGTCGAGTGGCTGTAACAAGCTCGTGTGCAACTGCGGGTACACCATGTGTTATGTCTGTCGCCAAGAGATTGGAAAAGAAGGGTATGTCCATTTTTGTCAGCACTTCAGAGAGACAGGAGGTCGATGTACAGAGTGCGATCGTTGCGACCTATACGTTGTTGAGGATGAAGAAGGCACCATCCGTAAGGCCGCAATCCAGGCTGAGAAGGATTGGCTGCAGCGGGAAGGAAAGAGCAAAGACACTGATGACAAGCTTGGAGCTGTTGTCAACGATGTCCTTGCTAACGCTACCGGTGGGAAGCGGTGTGACTATGATGCATGGCTTGATTTTTTCATGATGGTTCTCTTGGAGTAGGTTATGGACGGCGTCATGGGCTAGGAAGATACCCCTCTTTTTTCATTATTGTCATGGCATTCAGTTTATTATTCTTGAAATCAAGCTCATGAAGCAAAGAATTTGTGCTTCTTCAGCTGATCCAGAGAGACGGATTTGACAGATGATGTATCGAATGAGTTGTCGGTTTTAGAGGTGAAATAATAGACCTGACTGATGCCAGTGCTCTCGAGGAAAGATAGTACCTTTGAGAAGTTCAAGCCTACCTGACTGGTGGCATGGCTGTCATCAGAAAGAGCAAAACGTCCACCTTTCTTGATGAACTCCTGTTGACTGTCAATCTTGGAACAGCAGAGAAGACTTGGGCAAATCGAACCTTGCAAATTTCGGCCTTGGGATATGGCTCAGACATGCCCTTTCGGACTGCACTGGAGTTGATTTCGAGGATGCCTCCGTAGCTGACGACAAAGTCAAGATTTCTGACAATCTTCTCCCAGACCATTGGCATGGTAGTCCAGACACGCTCTGGGTCGTCGCTCTTCAGTCTGATGAGATCAAAGTGACCAACCAGAGGAGGAGTCAAAGCTTTGAGCATGTCGTATTGCTGGTCAAAGTACGCAGCAAAGACGTCTTCATCGGAGCCACCAGAAATGGTTCTGGCTTGGTAGTACATGTCGTGATCAAAGTCAATTGGCTTCGTATGGACATGGTGCATGCTGCCGATGAAGAGGTCAAACTTGTAGCGGGCAAGCAAGTCTTTGATGATGGACTCGGATTCAGGTCGAATCCACTCGGACTCGAAGCCAATCAGAATGTTGATCTGGGAGGCATACTTCTCACGCAGACGCAAAGCCTCAGGATAGTAGGCATCAAAGAGATCAACGAGAGTTTGGGCGTCGGACTCTTCGGGATAAAGATCAGTGGCATGGCGGGGAATGTGCTCGGTTAGAGCAAAAGTATCCATGTTGAGGGAGATTGCCTGTTGGACCATGTCCTCGAGCGTACACGTTGCATGGGCGCAGAACTGGCCCGAATGGGAGTGGTGAGAATGCGGCATGTTGCTAAGGTTGAAGAGGTAGGCAATGTAAGGTATTGTTAGCAAGGAAGGAATGCTCATGGATCGTCTGCATGTGAGAGGCTTGGCAGTGGAAAGGGTCCAGGAGCTCTCACATGCGCCAGATCAAGCAACAAGACTTGACCAACAAAGCCTCCTTCCTGTCTAACGCTCAAACATACACACAACTCATCAAAAACGACCACCATGGACAAATTCGCAGCATTCGGCAAGAACATCGGCAACATCGGGTAATGCTGCTCTACGCCTGTTGATCAAGGACACGAAGCTTACTTAGGCAGTGCATCCTTCACTCCCTTCGCAGCCCGCACTCAGCAATATGTCAAGGAGCAGTTTGGCCAGATCGAAGACAAGACGGAGCTGCCCCCAGACTACATCGAGCTCGAGAAGCGCGTCGATGCCCTGAAGCTCGTTCACCAGAAGCTGCTGTCCGTCACATCTCAGTACACCAACGAAGCATACGACTACCCTCCCAACATCCGCGAGTCCTTTACCGATCTGTCCAAGAACGTCTCCGAGAAGGTCCAGCTCTTGTCGCGCGCCACCACCACTGCCGAAGCTCAGGCTGCCTTCACTGCCTCCCCCCAGGCAAAGCCCCAGCCCAAGACTTTCAACCACGCCATCGCCCGTGCCTCATTGGCTGGCAGCCAGATCTTGCACCAGAGTGACGTCCGTGGTGCCGGTGCCGATGACTCTCTTGCCCAAGCTCTGGAAAAGTATGCTGTCGCTGAGGAGAGAGTTGGTGAAGCCCGTCTGACCCAAGACGAGCGCATCCAGCAGCGCTTCCTTGCCGGCTGGAGTGCTACTCTTAACACAAACTTGCAATTTGCCCAGCGTGCTCGCAAGAATGTCGAGAATGCCCGCCTCAATCTGGATGCCACCAAGGCCCGCGTCAAGGGCATCAACAACCCCTTTAACAACAAGGCCCAGTCTCACGGCGAGGAAAACTACACAGAAGCTCAGCGCGCCGAAATCGAGAAGGCAGAGGATGAGTTTGTCAACCAGACCGAGGAGGCTGTGGGCGTCATGAAGAACGTTCTTGACACACCCGAGCCCCTCAAGAACCTGGCCGAGTTGATTGCTGCTCAGCTAGAGTTCCACAAGAGGGCCTACGAGATTCTGTCAGAGCTGGCCCCTGAGGTCGACCAGCTGCAGCTTGATCAGGAGGTATCTTCTGCCCGATCCACTCCTCCCTCCATCCAAGTCACCCAATTCTGATTACATTCTTCAGGCCAGTTACCGCAGAGCCCGCGACTCTGCTTAGTTCATCCCAACAAGCCTCGGCCTCCTTTTTTATTTATTTTGACCCTCCTCAAATCTCTTCGATACTCCAGTCTCGCTACACATCGACTTTATTGTCATTGCTCTCTTATTTTCTTCTTCCCGATTCTACGTTGGTCCTTGTTGCAAGCCTCGCTTCTGGATACCATTCAATCAATTCAACACATCCATATGCTTCTGTGTGCGCTCCCGGACCGAAACTTGCTCCATGTTTGATGCCTCAAGAAGTACATGATGTTGGTCCCACGGACCTCTCTCGATGCCAAGCCTTCTTTTAAGGCCCCGGGACCGAGTCGCTTACTATATTGCTTGTTTACAATGTCAAATTGCGCCTCTCGAGACGAGGGTGAAGTATAGTAGAAGAGCACGACTCAGCCCAGTCTAATAACGACTTATACATAGATGTCGTCACCGCGTCTTTAAACGCCTTGCGCCCTATTTCTTATTATCCCATATGTTCCCCACATTGCAAACAAGGTCTCAGTCTGGGACGAACTGCACGAACTTGGTATCCAATCCCTCGGTATCCTTGGCCGTAGTGTGGAAGCCAAGGTGTACTTGTAAAGATGCAAGATTTTTATTGTTGTGCATTGATCTTTCGTTTCATGCAGTGCGGGCCATGTGTTTAGTCATGCTGATCTTTCTTTTCTGCGTGCCTGACAGCCGTCTTTGCCATGAAGTGAAGCATAAACATGCTTGAAGATCGACACAGGTGCATTGCCTGCAGCCTTGCTTGCGTTCGACTAATATGCCATGCTTGGACTTGAGAGTTTGTCATCATTCATGCTGCTGTTCGGTGTTAACTATCCCTCGGTCCGTGTTTGTCACCACTCATCAATGCATATGAGTATTCCTTGATGATCATTCCTATCGGGTGGCTTAGACGTGCTGCTCCAGGACTCTGCATTATCATAGTGCACAGCAAAAACACAAGAGGGATATTCAAACACAGCTTTTTTAGATGATGAGATATACCTCGAATATGCCTGACATCAAGCCATATGACGCCTGCATGATCATCCTTCTCCCTCCTAAGGCCAATTCATCTCGGGACTGCTCTCCCACGGCATGCTCCCAGCAGGTTCAAAGTCAAACGGATCAGATGAATCGGTACCTCCCGCACTGCCAGCATCCTTCTTGGAATCGGTATCGTCCAGTTGCAATGCTTTGAACAGACCTTTCATGTCGCGCAGATCGGACTGCACATTGTCTTGCGGCACCCGCGCACGATAGTCGATGAACTCGCGAACAGCTTGGAGCATGGGGTGGTAGCCTTCGTCGTTGGGAAGCCACCAACGCATCACGTCGACGCCCCAAACGCCAGTCATACGTTGTCGTAGCGCAGCAGGGTAGATGTAACTGTTTAGTGTCAAGGTCAGAATATGTACATACAAACTCTTGAAACAGGGAGACTTTGCAACTTACCCGCATTGCTCGATTAGAGCATACTTGTTGCGGCACCACATGGTGTGTCTTTGATCTTTTGGCATGCATGCTGCAGCCATGCCCAGACTTGCTTGCGCGCCCAGAATCATTGCTGTCGCATCCTCGCCACAATACTGTAACGCCTCAAACATCTTGCACACCTTAGATGCCGACGCCACAACCTCTTCTCCGCCTACCGTAGGGTCGAATTGAGCAATCTGTGCCTTGAACAGTAGATGGATGGCCCAGAAGTCGATCAGGATGAAGTTCCACGTAAACAGGTCTCCTGCCCATAGGAAATCGGGATCTGTCGAGCCAACCACGTCGTCCCATTCTCCCTTTGGTGCATTGGGAAACTCCTTGACGTACGTTCGCGTGTCCTTGAAAGCGTTTTCGAGCTCATGAGCATAAGTCTCTAGTTGAGCGCTCATTTTGCCCATCTCCACGATGAGCTCTTGACTCGGGCCCTCTGTTTTGGCTCGTGCAAATAACAGAGATATGTCGGTTGCTAGCAGTCTCGACCGTGCAAACTTTTCTTCAAACAGAGATCCTAGGTCACGAGGCTTGTCTCTAGCCTGTCGAACGTAAAACTCCATGCATGCCACATGCCACTCACGGGACAGAACCATTCCGTACCCATGCATGAATCCTGCGAAGAGGTCGAATCGAATGTACCACGAGATGATCTTGCGGTGTGTTTCGCTTTGCATGATGGTTTGTGGTGTGAATAGCTCTGTGAGAATCTCGTAAGCAGCCCTCTGATGGCCCATGAGGTTGACCCAATCCCCTAGGAACTCTTCAAAAGTGGCCAGCTGCAGAATGGTGAGTAAGGTGGCTACGGTATGCCTTGGGCTTCTCTCCAAGGATTGGCGTAGTAACGAGACCGATTTGTTGTAGTAACCCAAGAAACTCGAGAGTTTGCCGCTTGGCTTCGCCAACGTATGGTGATAAGCAGAGAATGCGGTGATCGCGTAAAGAAGCGGCTCGTATCCTAGTGCTATTTCCAAGAATGTCGTCTTTAAGAAGTCTCCACTGTCGTACTTCATGGCATAGTGTTGGTGCGTCAATTGCTCCCGGTGGTAGGTGATGTAAAATTTGACATCTTTTGGTAAATGTGCCCACTTGCTGTTTGGCGGTTGTTTGGACTTCAATGATTTTCTTGAGCTTTGGCGGGGTATTTGTGGACGAGTAGCAGGACGAACTGATGTGATGGAGCTGTCAGTGGTTGCAGGGCTTTTGATGAGAGGACTTTGGTCCCTCGAATTGGAAGATGCATCAGACAGTTTGCGGTCTTCCTTGGAACACAAGCTCGACGCGCCCTCTTCAATCTCTTCGTCGTCAGGAATGGAAGGAAGTCTGTCAGCTTCATTGATATCGAAATCCTCGCCAGATGAGTTTGAGGCTTCGCCTGCGGAGCCTCTGTTCTTGTTGCCTTTCGAAGACTTTGTTGACGAGCCTGTGGTAGGTTCGGGATAGTGGCATTCACGTTTGCCTTTCCGACATCCTGTAGCTTGATGAGTACAGTTCTATAGAAGAGGTCGCATGCTACTTACTTTCACAGATGGGATGAGCTTCGTCACACTATTTAGACAGGTCAATAACTTGTCATCAATCAAGCGACTAGTCAAACCTTACCTTGACTCTACGCTGTCTGCAAGTAAAGCAACCACTCCGTGTTCTCCGGTGTTTGACATGATCAGTCCCTGTAACGGATCGTCGTTTACCACCGCGCGACCCTCCTTGTTGCGACATTGATGCGCGGTTGGGATCTTCAAGATCAGAGTAGCTGTTTAGGTTTTCTTGAGAAATAGTCGGTATTTGATAGAGTCTTGGGATATAACCATCCGGCATCATAACTCCTTCTGGCAACATGCCTTCCGGTGGGATCATGGGTTGTCCGTTGGGGTAGTATCCAGTACCCATGGAATTCATGTTATAGTAGTGGTTGTCCATGTCTCTAGTAATCGGGCAGGTAATGTGAAGTAATGGATGGAATAAGTCAAGCCTCTAGAACTTTGTTCCTTGGGTGATACCGAAAGACTGGGACGGCAGGTGTGTAAATAGTCCACTGCAAGGAGAGCCGGAAGAACCAGAGAAATGGGATTTGGTATAAGACCGGATGCGCAGCAAGGACCCTTTCAGAAGTCCTGTTTAGTAACGTGATATTTAGATTGTTGGATGGGTCCCCTGAATGACAGGACAGCACAGTGGATCCAGAAAGAGCTTCAGATCTGGGTTAAGCGGTCCGGTTTGTTTTACCCCGTAGAAGCCAAGGCGGAAATACGTCCAGCAGGTAAGGTAGGCCAGACTATACTTGTTGCAAAAGGTCAATCGACGAAGGCAAGAGCTGCTGACACTCCCGGCTGAGCTGGACCGGCCACCGATATTAATTGGGTGCGGGGATGGGAATTCCAGCACCTTGGCCAAGGAATGGTCTCAGCGCACGTAAAGGAAAATATCAAAGCTAACGAATGTGTGGTAAAAGCTGAGTGGTATCAAGAGCCGAGAAGTAGTATCTTCATCGAGTGATAATGTGTGTGTGGAAAAGTCCTTGAGAAAAAGCCAGGGATGGGACTAATCGTGTTTAGAGCCAATCCTGAGTGACTGGCTTTGTTTGAGTAAAAAAAAATATGTGTGCTGATGATATGTCGGTCCTTGACGCACTGCACGGCAGGGATGGATGCTTTGATGATCGTAGTCTGTACTTAGTGATGAACACTGACCACAAAACCCGGGCGATGATCTGCAGGATAGATGATTTGAAAGCGCTGGAGTCGGCGTCACACAGTGGTTGGGGCTGTCGCGCACAATGCGAAGGAAGAGGCTTGATGCAAGTCCTCCTTCTTGTGCGAGGGGAAAAGGCACGATTTAGCGCAGGCTGTATGCAGGAAAGCCCCGTTTCAGATGTCAACTGTTTTCGAGCTCCTGGCCCACGAGAGAACGGAAGAGAATACGCTTCCAGAGCATCATGGCCAAACGGCTTGATCGACTTTATGGCGCACCTCGTTGGAGCTTGGACGTGGAGCCGGGGAGATTTCTACGAACGACTACGACTACCGCCTCACCCCCAAGGAAACTTCCGATGTTCATGGATGCTGGTGGAGAAGAACCTATCGCGCCGATTTAGCTTTTTGCGACAGGACACGGCGGCCCCTGTCGGTCTGTTGCTGCAGCTGCTGTCTTTCAGTAGATGCGTGATGCCTGCCCCCCCGCCTACCTAAAAGTAGGCCGTCGATTTTTCTTTCCAACTACGCGTGAATCTGCTCGAGTAGGGCAGCAATGCTTCTTCACATTGCTTGTAACTACCTGCGTTTAGCACGGGATACGCAATCCCCTGACCCATGGGCCAGTGGGCATGTCTCGGCCACACGATTACTTGCTATTTAGTACTACATATCGGATCACGGAATCGTTCATCATCCGTGGCTGATTGGGGTCCGCCTGAGTCGCGAAGACAGTTCTCGCATTCGCACACTAATCTCGCTGGAAAGAACGACACCCGGCTCTCTCTAGAGCTCTGGCCTCGGTCAGGCATGTGAAAGCAATCTAACACGACACCGGCAGCCGAGAGAAGCTACAACAAAGACATGTACCGACTCGACAATTACGTGAACACGCACCGGTTCCTGGGCACCAAAATGCTCCGTGCCAAACAACGGCTTCGAACGCAAGAGTGTTAATAAAGCTTGCACATGTCTCATATCTACCCACCGTCGCCGTCCGTCGGTACAGTGCGAATCATCATCGCCATCATCATCATCAGAGGCATATCTATGCGAATCCGAGCCCTGCCTCTTCTCATCTGCTTGTGGGAAGGTGGTCTCTCAGTTCTCAAGTCGGCGCTATTTCCAATGTCTCCAATGTGAGGTGACGTGATGATTAGATCTAGTGGTCTTGGGATTTGAGCCGTCCAAGTCCGGGATCAACGCCGCTTTACTTCAGGATGATCGAAGGGCCCAATCCTCGTGGACGTGGATCCTCAGCCACTGTCAGGCGTTGCTTTGTCTTTATCCGTGGTTGACGATATATCATCTTGTATAGCTTGTTGATATGGCAATTCATTTCCCTGAAGTGGCAGGTGGCTTTGGCATTAGAGTGCACACGCTCCCGCAAGACTAGTGGGGCACACGTGCGATTAACCCTCGTCTTCCAAAACACTGCCGCAGCAAAGATCTTGGAAGCCGCTTTGCTAATTCGAGAACAGTGCCTGTTGTTCGGGATCGCCATGTCATGTCATATCTTCTCTCCGCATGTAGCCGTTCCCCTGCCTGGTGCAGTGGTGCTTGTTCTTCAGTTGTTGGAATACCTCGGCCAGCCGGTCTGCTTCCACACCAATCTTGACTCTTGGCGGGATGGCTGTTGCAGGTTGTGGATGCGCCTGCGCATGTCATCACAATACCCACAGCAGATAGCGCTGCATCTAGAGATCCTAGGGGGGGTCAAATTGCAGGGACGATTCTCTTCCCTTGCAGGATTTGACATTTTTCGATTATCTGATTGGTCTGGATGCATGATTATTTTCCGTTGAGTGATCACTCGAGGCGCCCGAGGTCTTGTCGCACCAGCCAAGGTGCAAAGTGAAAGGGATGCTAGTAAACAAACCAGGAGACTCGGGCGATCATTCGCAAGCCTTCATTGACGGGAATATTCTTACGATTGCGCAAACTTGGCCAATGTACTGAAGATCCTGCCTTGAACCACCAGGCAGAGCCACGTTTCCAACTGGTCCACGTTCTGTTTAGCCGCTGCTGAAGAAACGCCTCTTGACATAGTGCCGATCACAAAGGATCAACACCAACCAGCAGAACTTGGAAAGTACCATGAGCTTCGGTCTCAGGGCCCTTAGGCTAAGAGATGAACCAACGTCACATCATGATTTACTTTTCAACTATTCAGCCGTAACGACACTCCAAGAGATATGCCTTGCGCGTCGGCATGCGCGTTTCGAGGAAATGCATCCAGGATATATCCTGACCAGCCATGTGCGTCTACGTCAAAGAACATTCGTGACATAACCACTGCATCGTATCGAACGAGGATGCCCCTCTCACTTCGTGTTCCACGGTTGCTTTATGTTGGTACCAAACAGTGGTACATTCATGATAAATGGTTCTGAGTACAAACACTAAGAGATAAGTCGGACCTCTGGAGGCTCGGCCACCATCGGATCAATGGTGCTCATGTGTAGTACGACACATTGCAAGGACACTTTCGGAGACATGTTAAAGCGGCAGGGAACGCACCAGATGGGTTGTTCAACATGTGAAATTGCGAAACAAGAGAAACAGAGTCTCCCAGTATGAATTGTGTTTGCTTTTGAACTAGCTATTCATAGTTGCCTGCTCAACCGTCCCTCGTTCCAGAAATCATCCAGCGCTGGCAAGGTCATAAAGTCCGAAAGGTGACGAAATGTAGCGATAGAAACCTGCCCTCGATTACGCTGGCTGTGATAAAAAGGACAGATGCACCAACCCAAAAGATAAAATGCAACGCTCAAACGCCGATGGATATGCATGATGGACATTAGAGAAAGAAAAGAAATTCGTAGACGATTCGTAAGTGATGGTGGGCACAGCGGAAGAATGATATGTGGCCGCTGGAACATGAACATGAAAGCGCTTTGGTCGTCAACGATCGCGTAGTCGACAATGAGTTCTGAGTTGTGACTCATCAGATCGTGATAGGCGTGTCTGAAGTGGAAGCATCCCCGATCGGAGGACTTGATGGTGTGTCTTCAGTGGAAGCTTTCTCCTTTTCATCAACGCCTTGCCCTCTGCAAAGTGGACAGGAGTTTCGACCTTTGGTAAGCCACTACGACAAAAAGAATTAGCAAAAGATGTTGACGGAATACCAAGCTCGACATACCTGATCAATACACTCCTTGTGGAAAAGATGGTTGCATTTGACAAGGCGCCTGGCCTCTTCGTCATGCTCAAAATCACAGAGACATACGAGACACCGTTGCTCAGGAGTCAATGTAATGCTATCGTCGCCTTCAAGGGCAACAGCAACGAGAGAATCTTCGGTACTTTGGATTCTGAAGATGCCTGGAGCATCGGCAACATCTTGCTCGCTGGCCACAGGGGGCTTGGCAGGCCCTAAAAGGGCTGAGAGGAGCATCATGTCTTCGTAAGTAGGCGAGTCGGTATAAAGACTTGGAGTAGTGATGATGGGATGATTTTCGGGATAGCTGCCACCGAGAACATAGATGATCCAACTACGGGTATTCTCGCCTGCTGCATTGTCAGGTTCAACAAACCCATTACGCCGAGAAGAGTAACCACGGTGTCCATAGTCTGACTCGCTAAGTCGACGTGGTCGGTGTGGGCGAGGTCTAAGTGGGGCGTTCTCTGCCGTGGTTTCAAGGGTTGTTGTTGTTGTAGTGGTGCGAATGATGCTCTCACGACGGTCAGAGTAGTTGGAATTCGAACGACTAGACGTGGGACGTTGGGGCGGGATAGCAGAGCTGGCCGAACCTACTCGTGAAAGAGCAGGGCTCAACGGTGGCCGAGAGGTGTTTATGGAGCGCGAACGTGTACGATCGGGGGTCGACGAGTGACGCTGGGAATCATATGCCGCTGGAAAGTTGGATTGACCACCCATAGAAGCCCGCCGGCGATGACTAAAACGATGTGTTGGTGTCGGATCCAGAATGTGGTCGATACTGTCGCTCTCGCCATTCAAGGGTGATCTGGGCAGAGCAGACAAGGCATCCAGAAAAGGCGGCATGGCTGCGTCTTGAGCACCATTTGCACTCGTCTGGTTTACAGAGCGGATGCCCACAATGATTACTGGAACCATGCGTCCATCAGCACCAGCGGATTGAGCAGATGACGAGTCATTGGCATCTCTAGGAGCGTCCCTTGCCGAACCAAAGCGAAACATTCGAAAAAAGTTGAGGGGTGCGTTGGCCGAAGTCTGACCTCCTTGTCTGAGAGCTGATGCCAAACGACCACTCTCCAAGGACTGGAGAAAATTGCTGAAAGTACCATCGCCGCTCACACTATGGGCTTCTGCGATTGCTTCTTGGTCACCATCGAGGAGAGTGGCAGCCGTGGTAGCAGCCGCGACTGACAAAATCCGAGATATCAGAGCCGTATTGTCTTCTCTTATTTGGCCTTCTCCTTCTGTTCTTGGTCTCGCAGCTGTAGCACCCAACAAAGAGGGTTCCTGTGACGCAGCAGCAGTAGCAGGCGTCCAAACTTGGGCCGGCTCAGACACTGTCCTAGGTTGAGATGCCAAGGTATCATCAGGCATGACCCTTGGAGGGGTCAAGGCAGGGCTCCGTGGCGATCTCTCGGAGCGAAGAGCAGACAGACGTTCAGACAGAGATGTTGGGAGACGGAAACTGGAACGCGACGACGGAGTGTGTGAGTCTGGATTCGAAGTAGCGAGGTCGAGGTTGAGCTCGAAATTGTCAAAGTTGAGTTCAACGTGAGGATAAGCATATCCAAAGTCATCTGTCCGTGAGCGAGACATTTGCGCAGGACGTGAGAAGGGAGAATGGCGAGAACCAAAGTTGTGAAGCGAAGTACGGGCACGCTGTAAGCGCGAAGGTCGTTGGAGGCCAGAGTTCACTTCCTGGGCATGTTCCGGACTAGGGTTTGACGAGCGGAGCATCTGGGAGAGTCTATGAATGGAGCCCGAGCGAGCGGCACGTGGTAAACGTGGGCGTGAGTTGGGTGACGAAGAATGTGGGCGAGTGGCATGGTCGTCAGCGTGGTCGTTGTCGAGGAGGATCGAGGAAGCTGGCAACGAGCGGCGCCATCGACCACCATCCGAAGGAGTCGCAGAGGACGAGGCAGCCTGACCCATGGCGGCGGGATGCGCACACGGAGAAAGGATGAATCAGCAGAAGGTCGTCGTCGTCAGTTCTGCGAGGGTGGTGACAGCGGTAATGATGATATTTTGGGCGAACAAGGGCGACGTTGAGGGAGAGGCAGAAGGAGAGGCAGAAGAAGAAGGACAAGCAAAACAGGCGTCAGGCTGTACGAATGCTGACCGACCTGTAACAACCTAGACTCTCCAGACTCCGCCGAACAGCACCGAGAAGTGAGAGTTGGTGCCAAGCCCTGAAACCCAATATATTGTCGACATATCGACCACCCGTTTCAACTTGTCCTGCATCTACTGTATTCTGTAACAACTTGTCGAATAGTCGAATAGCTAGGTACCTGGTCCTTCTGCTTCGATTCCAACCCGCACCGGCTTCTTTTCTGCAGATCAGCACCTGCACTCTTCATCGTTACCAAACAGGAAGCGGCATCCTGCATACTTGCAAAACACTTGCAAAAATCAATTAAAATCACGGCATACTGTATACACAGACGTCCCATCCTGAGACAACGTCGCACTGTACAAACAGTGATACCTCTCTGCTATCCTTCTACTTTTCTTGTGCACAACTCTCACATTCACCATGCCGCCAACAGCCCATCACTTCACTCCGGTTTATCCTCTGCATGAGCCTCAACAATCTTTTCGTAGCAAGCAATATGCTCCTCCTAGGAAAAGGAGGAGGCAACAGGATCCCAATGACGACGACGAAAGCGACGATTCGGATTCACACATCAACCCGATTCAGCCTCCGGTTTCATCTCACGCTATCAACCATCCCTACCGTGTTGCCGGATGGCCTGAAAACGTGCCATTACCTGGACACTCATTTCCTCATGCCCCTGCTGTCAAACCAACCAGTCGCCAACCATTGTCCAACAATCTCCAGAAGGAGCTCGCAGCTCTGAAGCCCCCATTGTACGTCCCACCTCCTGGCGAACAAGACACTACCTCATCACTTCGCCGCCATCATCTGGGTGTGCTCACTACCATCTTACACACAAGCCTTCTGAAGCACGATTTTGTCCGTGCAGGCAGAGCGTGGGGCATGATCTTGCGTACTAATATTCTTGGTCGACCACTCGATGTGCGCACACATGGTCGATGGGGTATTGGTGCTGAAATACTGATGCGAAAATCTGCGCCCCAAAACAATTTCCACCACGAGTCAAACAATGCATCAACCATTAGTGACGAAGGGTTCGAGGCAGCAAAAGATTATTACGAACGCTTGATCCTGCAGTACCCCTTTCAAAAGACAAACCCAAATGCCATATCATCACTAACTTTCTATCCTGCAATGTTTGGACTCTGCATCTACGAAATCCAACAGAAATGTAATGGAGCTCTGGCACGCAATCGTAACTCTTCGTTGGAAGCGGACCAATCCGGCTCGGAGTCAGAAGGAACCCGGGACCAGGAGCCAGAAGGCATCGCTGCCATCAAAGGCTCTGAGCTAGACTCTGCAGCGAGCCTCGCAGCTCGTATGGATGAATTGATGTTGTCTCCCCCTTTTGACACATATCCGCCACTCTTACAACTAAGAGGCTCAGTAGCTCTCTGGCTCGCGGATCTCTATGTAACTACAGCCAATTCGGATGATGATGGTGACGAGAACCAAGAACGTGCATCCACGGAGCGTTCCAGGGCTAAAAGGTGTATAGAAAGGATGAAGGCCGCTGGTGTGGCGATACCAGAGCTCATTCTGAATGGGTTGAGTTAAGATCCAGATCATGCGAAAGCTATAATCATGGTGTTCTTTGGTATAAATATAAAAGCATATAACAGAGAGAATGCCCAAACAGATTTCGTCCGTGCTTCGAATTCGCGAGCCAATTTTGCAGTAGACTTGCACCCTATCCAATTATTACATATCACTCATTGTTGTCAATATTCAATCTTGCAGCGTCTGTTTATTTTTGGTAGTCAATTTGACGACATACATTCAAGCGGCAGAGCATGCAGGCACGTCGTGCTCTTTGCAGGGTCGCCACTACCCAGAGAAATGTGGTTCACAGATCCAACTTCAGCGCTGCCACGCTACCAAGGACCATTTTGAGAGATTCGTCTCGTATGCAATCCGTTCGTCAAAACATCCCGACAGGAGTTCGTGGTCTTGCATCCACGTCTGGCACCAGTGACTTTCTGAACCAACACAATATTGCCGTCAACAACCTCTCCACACGCGTTGCAGAGTTTCACTCGAACAAACAAAAGTTTCGCATTTCTCATGGTTCAACCAACAGCACTCGCCAGACATCGAAAGGCCCTCATGTACTCGATGTGAGTGCCTTGAACAAGGTGCTAAAGGTCGATGTTGACAGAAAGATTGCTTACGTCGAACCCAACGTACCGATGGACAGACTCGTTGAAGCCACATTGCCATATGGTCTGGTCCCTCCGGTAGTCATGGAGTTTCCTGGTATTACAGCCGGAGGTGGTTATGCTGGCACTGCAGGTGAAAGCTCAAGTTTCAAACATGGATTCTTCAACCACACCATTGAGTCGGTCGAGATGATCCTTGCGACGGGTGAAGTTGTCAAATGCTCTCCAACCGAGAGATCTGATCCGTTCTATGGGGCGGCTGGCGCGGTCGGCAGCTTTGGTGTTACTACTCTGATTGAGCTCCGTCTTGAACCTGCAAAGAAATTTGTCGAGACAACATATCACCCTGTTACCGACATGCAGGACGCGATTGCGACTCTTGAAAACGCCACAGCAGACCACAGTCTCGACTATGTTGATGGCATCATGTTTTCAAAGACTCAAGGAGCTGTCGTGACTGGGCGCATGACCGACACACCTTCGTCAAATCTACCCATACAGACCTTTAGCTCTGCATGGGACCCATGGTTTTATCAGCATGTCCAATGTCAGATCTCCAAGTCAGGAACAGAACCCGTGGTGGAAGCGGTGCCACTTCCCGAATACCTTTTCCGCTACGACCGTGGCGGCTTCTGGGTCGGCGACATGGCATTCAAGTATTTCAACTTCCCTTACAACAAGTTTACTCGCTGGTTCTTGGACGATTTTACACATACACGAATGATGTACACGGCCTTGCATGCATCTGGCGAGTCAAAGCGTTGCATTATTCAAGACCTCGCTCTTCCTTACTCCACTGCTGACAAGTTTGTCGACTACACATCCTCCGAACTTGACATCTTCCCTCTTTGGTTATGCCCATTGAAGAGAACGCAACAACCGACAATGCACCCCTACACTAAGGAAGACAAGGAGTTGATGCTAAATATCGGCGTCTGGGGCTTTGGACCCAACAACCGTGCCGAGTTTGTAAAGGCAAACAGAAGCCTCGAAGCCAAGTTGCGCGAGTTGGGTGGTATGAAGTGGCTCTATGCCCAGACTTACTATACCGAGTCAGAATTCTGGGAGCAGTTTGACCGCAAATGGTATGATGAGCTCAGAGAAAAGTACGGTGCAACAAACTTGCCAAGTGTCTACGACAAGGTAAAGGCACCGCCAGAGAAGGAGAGTGCACCCGACAAGTTCCTTGAAAAATGGCCTTGGGCTGGCTTTTATGGCATCTGGAAGGCTATTCAGTCCAAGACTTATATCCAGGCTAGAAACGCAGCTTGGAGACAGTGGGTCAAATGATAAATCTCTCTTTGTATGGATCATGTAAGAATACTACTTGTACATATACAAATCCAGAAGCTGAACATCAATCTTCGTTCTCCTGTGTGCTTAAATCTAGATTACTTCTTGTGGAACCATTCCTATGTTTGGCTTTGCCTACAATGACAAAGTCATGGCTCGCCGCATCGCCAGCCTCCTCGACAGAGCACTTCCCCTACTTGCTCATACCATCAGTCTTCGTCCCTCTTGTAACCGGAACTCGGATCTTTTTCTCAATGTCAAGGTGGACTATCTGGGCACACCTCAATAGCCAAACAGCTGGGACTGTGGTCCATGTACCGCTATGCACCTCATCCATGCTCTGTGAGACGAACTCCAAGAGACTATCGTTCGTGGCAAGGCTTTTCGGTTCTTCCATGCAAAATTGATTTCAGATGCGCTCCTCGGATTCCCAGCTTTTATCTACACTGAGTCTGTAGGCGATGCTCCTTGTGCTTCCAAGCATGGAGCACACCTTTGCTCCATCCAATTGTCTCTGCCGCATATGAATATCTGCCCTCGGAGGAAGAGCCTTTGCAAGCGAACAAGACTGCGCTAGCGCAGTCGCAACCAAGTTCACCTACAGCCCCACCTACCGGCTCTTTGGAAGACACTCCCGAGAGCATGCCCATCTACCCTGTCGAAACTGGTCAAGCACTGCCCAACTTCCTTGATGACCATGTAGATCCCCCGGCAAGATCTCGCATTGACATCGAATATGTCCTATGTAACGCCATGGAATCTTAGGTCAGCATCTCGAGCTCCCAGGCTCTGCAGCTCCTTCCTAACCATATTGCTGCCACTATCCACAAAATTGCCACATACAGCGCAGACGCAATGCTTGATCTCATCCTTGAGCGTTCTCCGTGCTTTGAGGTATCTTTACATGCTATTGGCGGCAAAAGGCAACAGAAAAAGAAAGTCAGATCTGCTCCATCCTGTGGTATCAGATCTTTAGATCCTCCTGATATGTGCAAGGCTTTTTCAACGTCAATGTCACACGAAGAGACCGCTTCCGTCATTGACACCAACTAGAGCTATGCATTGGTCGTCCTCGTTGAGCAGTACTCTGAAAAGAATGCAATACATCCGTCCTTCCTCGATGGACTCAAAGCATACTGGGAGTACACATTTTTCAGCAATGATGCAACCCTAGATGACCGTCTTTGCTTGGAGTCCAGTATCTCACCTGCAGGTGCTAAAATGGCAACCGGGGTACCTGTGTTTGTCCTAGGTCTAGTTCATCAGCTCACAACATTCGATCTCGACTCTCATTCCTCAATGACTCCCGCCCACCGGAAGCACACTCAAAAGTGGCATGTGACGACTAGCGTTGATGCGCTGTTGTCAAAACCGCTCTCATGGTGTACTCTGAAACACTTCTACCCCAATCTTGAGTTCTCCGTGATGCAAATGACTTATCCTGACAAGAACCACTAACCTCTGCAACCCTACGTTATAGACGAAACCGTCAGATGGAATGTCTACCACGTCGACCCCCTTCCAATGTTATATCCTCCTTTGGTGCACGAGGAGACAGCCACCACGAAGCCAGTCGTGACTGGCGCTGGCGCTGATCCACACTCGTCGTGGGAAAGCTACGAGATCGAGTCGCATGAGAAGTATTCGTCACTACAACTAGCAAGCCTCCGCTGGCGTTCTGCCAAGGACATGGTTGATATCTGGACAGAGAGCAGTGAACTATCTGCATATGTTAACGGATCTCAGCATGATGCACGAGTGAAGAGTTGCACATGGTTTGCCTAACCCGCGGGCATCACAGCTGATTCAAATTCAGTTTTTGGTCGTACTGTCGCCTGTAGATGTGGTCATTCATGCCCATAACTACTAAGATACATTAGTTACAATCTCAATACTGGTTTGACATCAGATAATACAGAAATCCTTATAGCCAATACGCCTTACAACCCCATACCTAGACTTCCTGCTTCTCTTCCATACCAGGTGGACTGCCGTTAGATGAAGAAGCTCTATTTCCATCGGAGCTTCCTTGAGTTTCGGCCAAATGCTGATGCCACTCGCTTCTTTCGTACTGAAATGTGCTTTCTCCGCCCTTGCCATACCAGAGAGGTTCCTTGTTTGCGACCTTGACCACACTAGTCCAAGGATTCGAAGTTTGAGATGCTTGATGGAACAGGACGTCAACCTCTTCAAGACAACGGCATCCAGTCTCGGGCTAACATGGTTAGTTGCTAGGCATGATATCCAAATTGGAAACGACTTACATAGAAGAAATAAACTATTGGAATGATGGCAGCATTGATGACCGCAAAAATGATATATGTCCGGTAACCTATGTGATGGAAGGCGATCGGTGCGATGAGCACAACGACGAAGTTGCTGAGCCAATTGCCAGCAGTCGACATGGCATTGGTAGGTCCTCTAATGGCCAGAGGCGTCAATTCAACAGCCCACAACCATGACATGCCTTGCCATCCGATAGCAAAGAAAGTGTTGTAGACGAAGATGAAGACTACCATGACGATGTGAGTAGAACTTGTGTTGACATAGCTCATTACTGTGAGAATGATGAGCGAGATTGACATGCCAACAGCACCGAACATGGACAGAGCTCGTCGACCCCAGAATCGGTCGATGCCAATGACGGTGACGAACGAGGCCAGGAACAGCTCGGTCGCACTACAGCCTGCAAGTAGTCTCGCTACCCATGGCTTGTAGTCTGTTTGTGTGTTGAATATGAGAGCAAGATATTGAGTGAACAAGTTGATTCCCGTCCACTGCTGCATGACCTGGAGCATGAATGCAAGTATGGTGCGATGCAGATACCTATACTCGTTCATCGAGAAGGCAGAAGAGAAACCTCCACGAGCCATCTCGAGGATGGCATCCTTGATTTGGAGAAATTCCTGGCGAACTTCTTCGTCATCTGGAGTTGCGTCCGAAAGGGCCGACAGGACAGTCAACGCTCCCTCCTCTCTACCAGTGAGGATGAGCCAACGAGGTGACTCGGGAAGGAAGATGATGAGCATGAATGCCAACATTGCGGGTACAATCTGGAATGCAGTGGCTACTCTCCATGAGGCCGAGCTGGGAGCAACCCATGCGAAGGCAAAGTCAATCCAGTAGGCTAAGGCAACACCAAAAGCGATGCAGGCTCCAGAAGAGACCATGAGCATGGTGCCTCGACGATGCGCACGAGTCGATTCCGCTTGCCAAGCTGGCACGGCAGCAGTGTTGAAGCCGTTACCGAAGCCAGCAATGAACCTTCCAGCTACCAGTTGACCATAGGAATAGGAGGAAGCTTGAATCACCTTGCCAATTGCCATGATGACCAAACCAAGAATAATCATTTGTCGACGACCGAGGTAGTTGCCGAGGAAGACTGCAATGATGGCACTTGCGAAGCACTAACAAGAAGGTCAGTAAGAATCAAGTAGAGCAGCGCGTATTGCATACTCCAATGTTCCATGTTGCATTTGTGATTCCTTGAATAACAGCAACATGGCTGCTATAGGGTCTTCCAACGGTATCGATCTCTGGAAATCTCTCTCTAAAGGTCGAGACTGTGAGAAGGCCTCCAAAATCACTTTGGCCGTATCCAAATGCGACAAAGCAGAGTCCAGCTGCCAATGCAATAGCGGTTCGAAGGCTGGAGCCTCTTAGACCCAAAAATGGAGCCATTGTTGATGTCCGAGATGATTGAGCAAGACTTCATTCACCTACCTCGTCCAAGAAAAGCAAGAGAGACGGGCGGGACAAATACATTTTGGCAGTCTCTTGCCCCAGCAAGCCTTCACGTCATGAGTTCATAGAGACAGCATTTCACCTAGCAGCTCAGATGGGTTCACGAAAATTGTACAGGGGTGCGATGATGAATCGAGTACCGATTTGATCTCATCGGTGACCAGCATGCGGCTGTCGATCAAAGTGGAGCCACGAGATCCAAACTTTCCAGATGGCCACGGATGTCAACGGCAAACAATCCATTGTTTCTGGCTGTTGTGAGGCTCAAATTCCGACTTCAAAACTTGTCGGCAGTTCTATGAGAATGCTCGGATTATCGTCAAGAGCACCTCTATTGCTCCTTCTCCGTGAGCGTACTGCCTGTTGGTATCCTGTGCTTTGAGTTGCATGTCCGGACTTGCGTGCACTAACGGGAAGTGTATGCAAGATTACGTCGATCTCTCTTGCCGTCCATCGACCCTACCTAGGCACATGCCATGTTGATAACCAGACCTCCGACCTTCGTTTAATCATCAACCCACAAGGTACGACCAATTTGTACCTCGTCTATCTCTCACAGTCAGTATCCTACGCTTCTGCATTCCCCTCAGTGAATTCCGCTCTGCAAGGGCACCTGTCGGCACGTCAACAACACAAGACTGCAGCAACTGTTTCATCGGTCCTCGCCGAGCGCTTGCTCACACATTCCACGTGAATATTTGTCGGTAGGTTGTCTGCAACCCAAAATGTTCATCACAGTACGGCCGGCCCGTCTGGGCCGCACTTCTAGGACAGCCATGTGTTACACAAGATCCTTCACAGCTCCAGTCTGGCTGCTTTTCTTGTTGGACTATGGGCATAGCCACGTGCCGATATCTTCAACAATCGAATAATCTCGTCCACACACACGGTAGGCTTGTTTTGCTGCAGCCGCATTCTCCCATCCGGGTTCCTTGTTGGTCTTACATTCTTGACCTAAGCATCTCGACACCAAAGAAAAACTCAAATGCACAAACCCGACGAATGGTATTTGATCCTATACGCACTTTCAGTACCAATTGTCAATGCGATCCCCAGTCTGGTTCAGCTCAGCGCCATCCCTTGCTTCAGTCTGTGAAGAAGGCTCATGCAGGCTTCAACGCACGAGGACGGTTTCAGCACATCATCTCACGCAGGATTCAACATACACTACGTGGGGTCTTACATTTTTCTGTGTGGCCTTGTAGGGCCGTGGCCGTTATGGTCATGCATTTATCCAAGGGAGGTTCTTCTATAACCAGTTGGGTAGTCCTCATGGGATATTGACCTGTCACATTTTTTCTCTTTCCCAAGATGCTTTGTGGAATTTCTTGTCTCTCTAGGATGCAATGACTTCGTCATTTGTGGACCCTACCACGGTGCGACCAAGTTTCTGCCGTCAGTCTTCGTCTACAGCCAATCAACAGTCATCCTTTGCCGACGAGCCTGTGTGCTGTGGAAACCAGGAACCCCACTATCAACAGCAGCACCATCAACATCACATCTCGCAACCAGCGCTAAACGATAGCAATGTTCAGTTCCAATGGGTGACTCATGATTCTCAATCCAAGCGTGAGTCGACATTGCTCTGCAGAGGGTATCCATGCTAACATGAAATCAGTGTGGCCAACTTGGCCAAACAACACTTGGTACTCTCAAGCCTCACCAGGCGCATACGGAAATGAAGAGCAATGGAACAACAGCAACATGCCTCAAGCTTACATGAACCCGCCTTTGGGCGACGCAGATTATGGCCAGACCAGCTCGCCAAACACAGACAACTGGCTTCTCCAGCGTTCGTATCATGGGGCTCAAGATGTGACCGACAATCAGATTCCGGGAACTTATAACCCAGGACATTGCGACTATACTGGTTCTTATCGACAAGGGTATCAGTCTCATGCACATGTTACATCTTATCACGAAGGAGGTGTGAACTTGCAATATTCTGATACTGGGGTTGGATGCTTTGACAACTCGTCTGTGCATATGGATCACTACACCTCCGTCTCTCCTGGCGAACCGTTGACACATGAAGGACACCATCTAGAAAGGCATGGCACTGTTCTCTGGGACTGGTCACAAGCCACATCTGACGTCGTGCCTCCTCAACCTCCACTTGGTACAGATCTTGCCGCTCAAAACGTTGGCCATAATAGGAGGACTTCATACTTCAAGCTGAGCCCACCAACGACCACACCACGCACCCAGATATCCCCAACTTCTTCTTGCTGGGATGTTGATGACAATGCTAGTCTCGCAACTACAAACACCACGACTCCGACGGACCTCATACCCGATCCTCCTGCTGAGCTGCTGGATCCACCGTCTGAAGATATGAATCCTAGCGACAAGACTATGGTGCCACAGAGACGCAATCTCAAAGACCCGAACCATTTATATATGCCGCGGTGGATCAGAGGAGATGGTAAGCAGCGAGAGGGATGGTGTGGTGCATGCCGTCCTGGTAAATGGTTAAGTCTGAAGCGTAGTACCTATTGGTGTAGGTTAAGTCGTTATTTTTGACTGATGAATGTGTGCTGATATGGCAAACAGACCACAAAAACTTCTGCCACGGCATTACTGTCATGGGCACACCCTTCCCACGACCGACTTGCACTCGGGCATTGGCTGACGACAAAGGATGGGAAGGATATTGTGGATCATGTAACAGATGGATCGTGCTGAACGGTGGGAAGAAAAGTCACACATCTTGGTTCAGGCACGCTTACAAAGTAAGTCTTTCTCTTTGCTCCCTCGAACTGACTGCAGACCTAACAATCGACAGTGTGATCCATCTGCCGTAGCCAGAAGCCCGCCTTCCAGAGATTTTACGTATTGACGTCCTTCAAACGGAACACGACCTGGTCTCAACAACTTTGGCTTTCCTCGCCTCATGTACGACTCTTCGCTTCTCCCCTTCTGCCAACACCTGGTCTCAAACCACTTCATTCTGACGGATGAGATACTATCCTCTGCTTCCTGGTGGCCTTTTGTATTTTTCGAGCCGGTTGATTTGCAATGTTGTTATATCGCTCAACGTTCCAGGCCCTCTTATTTTGGTAGTTTCCGGTTCACGGTCATGATCTTCACTTCTACTTGCAGAGGGATTCCAGATGGAAAGTGCATTAGCGGCGATTTTCTCGAAGCCTCCTTGCTTGTTCGGTTGTCATCACAGCGATGCATGCGGTTTTGTCTTCTTTCTGATATTCTTCTATCTCGGCCTTTCCGTCGCTGAATGCCATTTACTCTTCTTCGACGCTTTTTTCAATGATGACTTGGAGGTCTCTGTTCTCATGTCTGTAATCAGATTCGATGTCGAGACGGATTCATCGCTGTATGGCACGGTGTCTTGACAACGCATGAATAGAGGAGGTGAAGCTGTGAGATTGATGACAACACCCTCTTCTAGTCTCGGGTTTGGCCACGTTATAGTAGGAATGATGGTCTAGGCTCGTTTAAAGGCTTCGTTTAGGGAGGGCTATATCCTTCTAGGTGGCTTGATAATTAACAGAATAGGGATATAGGTCGAGGCTATCTGAACTGCACCGAGCTTCCTCATCGCCGATCATCTGCACTCCTGTCCACTGGAGTGGCACCCAACATCCAGCCAATTCCAGACGCCAGACCACCCGTCACGGTGTTTGCAATCATGTCTCGCCTGCGCACTCTGCCAGCATCGTCCATGCCTTCATGCACTGCCTCATGCTGTTGTGCACGCATTTGGGATTGCTGCTGCGAAGACGCTGCTGCAGCACTTGCACCACGCAAGGGGAATGCATTCCTACTAAAAGCCTTTGCCGCACCCCGAGCCACGTCGAACAATCCCATGGGTGCTTCCTCGTCGGCGCCTCGTCTGGCCTCAGCGTTCGAGCGGCCGAGTTCGCGGCGAGGCTGGCCAAACACCATGCCTTCTGTTGACACATCTGAGAAACCTCCAGGCACACTGATGCGTTTGTCTGCACGGTCGTCGAATTCTTCTTCTGCTTCCGTTTCAGCGGCGAGCAAAGCGTTGGTTTCTTCCTCGCATCGGCGCCATATGTTGAGAACCTCGGACAAGGACGCTGGAGGGGCCAGAAGAAGGGCCAAGCTCAAGAGTTCAGTGCGTTGATCTAGACGGCGAAGGGTGGGCTGGGCATTTGATTGCGGTCTGTAGCGGCCAGCCAAGAAGGCTGCACGCCAGGACACATCGTCTTCTTGTGCTGTTGATTGATCTTCTGATGTAGACGACGGGATGGTGTCTTGTGGAGCCAATCTATTGACAACATACGAGTATGCAGTCTCAAAGTCGCCAACAGTGAGTGCTGCCTCGACGCACATGTATATCACTCTCTTCTCAGCAACCAAGAGCTTGGCCTTTCTGTCATTGTCTGTTTCTAGACTCCGATCAATGAGGTCGCCATCGGCATTGCGAAGAGGAAGACCAGCTGCTATTAGGTTGCGACCAATTCCAATGAGGTCATCAAGTTTTGTGTAACTGTTGGCATTTTGTTCGAGCAGCTTTGGAAGGAGCGATAGGGGGTCCAAGCTAGCCCGAATATTTACAGGCTGGAAAGGAACGCCATGTTGCAAAGTTAGTGAGTAGAAGGACATGGAGTGTGTAGCAGCGATCAACGCCAGAGCTTTCTTGAACTCGGCACTTTGCGGGAATTGGCCCTGGCAGTGAGTAATTCTATCTTTTGGTCAGACATGTGTGAGAAAAGCATATCCGCCCGATAGACATACAAATCTTGGGCTTTCTTCATGCTGCCTCTCGTTCGGTTGCCGTTGCTAGCATTGTCGTAAAGTTGCATTGCCTGATCGAGGATAACCTTTTCCATGTCTTCTGACCCGATTTGACGAGCGTCGGAAGGAGAAAAGTATAATCGATCGATTAGTGAATAACCTAGGAATTCATATGTCAGAATATCTCCAAACGATTGATAAGAAGGTGAAAATAGGAAAGAATAAAAGTAAGATTGATAGCTAGTGATCAGAAATGTGCAAAACCCTATCAATGTCTGAAGCAAGACTTGCATCAGCAGACTTACATCCACTTGAGATTAGCACCTTGAGCAGCTCGCGTTCAATGACTGTTTTCTCAATTCGGCCAAAGATGCCAGCACCTCTGCGACCTTGATCTTCGAGCTCAATGTTCCAGTTCCATAGCCAGATCAACTTGTCGTAATCGTACTGCCATTGCTGTTCATCACGCTTTCCTTTGGCAGCCAGACCATGCACAACCTTGAGCAAGAGACTTAATTGTTCATCCTCATCAGAGAAGAATCGTAGTTTTGCGACATTGAGGATCGAGATGCTGTGACCGAGACCATTAAGCTGATATGCCGAGTAGACCATCATTTGTAAAAGCATATATGTTTCGAGTCTGGGAGTGGCTAGAGGATGCTCAGGGCGTAAGAGGACATCTGGCTCGAGATATATGGTCGATTCGGTGGCATGTAATAGCTCGGCATGCTTGTCGACCTTGGGTAGTTGTTTGACGCTAGTTGCAAGTTCAGGAGGTGGCTCAAAATCAAGCAGTTGAGCTAAGCGGACAAGAATTCCATGAGCGCCATCGATGGTCTCTGGATTATCGGCTTCGGCAGCGTAGCAACAAGCAAAGGCAGCCTGTGCATACTGACGTTCAAGCTTGGCCTGTGTATCATCATCGAGATAGTCTTGAGGGTTGTGGAAACCGCCGAGATCGACATCTCCTGGACCGTCCCACTCTTCGATGAGATTGGTGACTAGCGGGAAGTTGTTTGCAGCATTGTGTACCATCCACTCAAAGACGTATTCCCAGTCGTGGCCTGTCTTGTCGTGTTTCGACACGCCATCAAGTTTTATGAAGGCAGTACGGGGAGGAGAGCGAACAGTGGCTTGTTCGTCATGGTTTGATTGTTTTTCACTGCCAAGACGACGTCTCTTACGCTCCGTGTGGCCATACATCCATGGGCCCACCATTGCTCTAGTGTCCCTAGCGGCTACACCCTCCGAGTCGGTGGATGAGGTGATCTCATGTTCGACGTTGGTCACGTTTTCAAGCAAGAGGTCGATACCCTGCTGGCCATCTAGTTTTTCAAAGGCGGGTAGTGTTGGAGGATCCTTCTTGTCGGGATAGTAGTCGTAGCGGAGTCGCAGCAAGGGCAGGACGACAGAAACGTACCAGGTGCGCAGGTAGTCGTTGGTATCGAGAAATGGTTCTGCCAGGCGTGGGACGAGAGCCAACAGGCCCGTCTCGCTGTCAATGCGGTTCGCTCGGTGGATGACGAAACGAGTCAATAAGTCGGTGGGCGCATGAGGAGGGAAGGCTGGCGGACTGAGGTCTGCGATGGAAAGCTTGTTGATGCGCTTCTGGGCTTGCTCAGTAGACAGAGCAGCCACAGGAGTCGTGTCTATATCCAAGGGCTCCTGCTGCTCCAAGTAGATGCGTGTGGCCACCTCGCGGACGTATGTCGTGTATAGCGAAGGGTCGACCGTCTCTGGCATATAGCTTAACACGATGCGCAAGACCAGTTCGGGCGAAAGTACGTCCAGGCGCAGCGGCGTGAAGGCATGCAGTGCGCGGATATTGGCCTCGCTGGCATAGTGCACTGTCAGCAGTATACACTGAGCCGACGACAGCGCCTTGACTTCTGTGCCCGCCATGTTCAAGATTTTGTTGCGAAGCCAACAAGTCGAGCGGTACGGACTACTTGTCCGCCGTCTTGTCGCTTGCGTCACACGCCCAGTCCAGGCCTAGACTGACTCTGACTCAGCCTGCACATAGCTTTGAAGAACACACGATTACACCAACTCGCTCTGCCAATTTTGATACTACTACTTATCTACATAATGTAGCTATTCTTGTCTTTCCCCTCAGTCCGAGAAACTCAAGCGCCTGGTGGGGGAGGAGGTGGTGGGTTCTCAGAAGGAGGAGGAGGAGGGGGAGGAGCATCGCCAGCAGGTGGGGGTGGTGGGGGACTTCCTGCCACTCCATAGCCCTGCTGTTGCCATGGTGCCATGCCGGGTGCTGCTGCCTGGCCATAACCTTGATCGTAGCCTGGAGCTCCACCATAGCCGTAACCACCATAGCCACCTCCATATCCAGCTTGAGGTGCTGCATGGCCTTGCTGCCATGGAGCTGCGCCGCCTGAAGAATGTCCACCGCTGTATCCTCCATAGTTGTCGTTTGAGCGGCCTCCAGAACCTCCAGCAGCCCAAGGTGCAGGTCCGCCTGAGCTGCCGCCCTCGCGGTCGCGACCACCACCACCACCACCACCACCTTGCTGCCAGGGAGCAGGACCTCCTGTAGGTCCACGTTGCCAGGGCTTGGCGGCTCCACGGTCATCGCCATATCCACCAGCTTCGATGCGAGCAGGGGCTGCACTTCCAGTAATGGCGCCACCAGCACCCAGTTCTTGCATGAGGTTGTTGAATTCTGTGTCTGCGGGTTCCAGCTGACCAGCAGGGCGGCCAGCGCCTCCAGGAGCGCCGCGGTCGCTGTTGCGCCAGTCCTGTCCACGCTGTCTGTCGGGACAATCTCTGGCCATGTGGCCTGCGTTACCACAGACACGGCAGATGATGTTTGCGGTAAAGTTGCGCTGTTCGGGGCAGTCGTACTTGCGGTGTCCGATCTGGCCACAGTTCTGGCATGCCTGGTTCTCGTCGTCACGGAGAGTACCGTTGAGAGCGGCGAGCTCACGGAGTTGGTTGCGCTTGAGCTCGTTCTGGCCTTCGGGGATGGAAGCGGCCTGCAATGGTGTTAGCCCGTATTCGATAATGTAGCGCAGCCGCTTTAAATAGACTCTGATTACCGTCTCAATGACGTTGTGAATCAACTGCTTGGCCTTGTTGACCTTGTCTTCGGTGTCGGCCATAATAAGACAATGCAAGTCTTCTTCCTGGTTGCTGGTGTGTGCGGCGTCGGAGCGGCCCTTTCCTTCCTTGACGGAGCCCTTGCCTCTGATGGCAGTCTTTGCACCAGACTCTGTTTCCATCTTTTTCAGGGTGTTGCCACGAGGACCAATGAGTAGACCAACTGTTAGTAGGAAAAAACCCTAAATGTTAGTATCTGTTATGGGACATGAGAGCAGTGAATGGTTAGGGGCAGAAGAGCAGTCACACTATAGCGTGCCATCATCATCGAGGGGAGAATGAGGGGGAAGAGGTTAGCAATCATACTGAAGTTAATTTCTGGATAGTCGTTGACAGGCACATAGACCTTCTCCTGTGTCTTAGTAGGACGTCTGTAGTCAGAAGGAGGGTGGTAGCCAGGGATGGTCTTCATGGCCTTCTCGACCAACTTGTGGCGCTCTTCTTCGAGGCGCTTCTTG
Organism: Aureobasidium sp. EXF-12298; assembly: GCA_024195555.1. Classification (NCBI taxonomy): domain Eukaryota; kingdom Fungi; phylum Ascomycota; class Dothideomycetes; order Dothideales; family Saccotheciaceae; genus Aureobasidium; species Aureobasidium sp. EXF-12298. The sequence continues at coordinate 14,766 of SWBJ01000287.1, read as the reverse complement.
TAGCGGTACTCGCGAGTGTTGACACGACGACCAAAGTTGTCGTACTGCGGAGGCGGAGAGGGTGATCTGCACGGCGTGTTAATTTGTATAACGGAAGGGTAGGAGTTGGAATGAACTCACCTGTCACCGTCGGCTGGGACAACATCGTTGATCCTCAGCTTCTGGCTGATCTCCTCAATACGCAAGTGCAGTGTGTAGGCATCGAGTTGTTCGCTTGTCATGTTTCCGAGGACGGCGGTAGGCAAGTTCATCAGACCAGCGGCCTTGTTGTCGGTTGCGTCACCCCATCGGTTGCGCTTCTTTCTCTTCTTGGTACCGTCGGGGTTGAGCTCTGTAGATGATGTTGAGCAGGATACAGAGATGTTGGGTGCGATAAACATACCTCTGACAGGGCTGCGACCGCGCTTCAGGCTGTCGCCTTCGACGGGGCCGCTGCTGTAGCTCTCCTCGGCAGCAGGTGAGCCATCTTCACCACCAAACCTGCGACGGTTACCCAGAGGGATGTTGTTGCTACCAGTGATGCCTTGACTGCGCCACGACATGGTGAATGGTTTGCGATGTTGTAAATGTTAAGGGCGGTCGGTCGAAGTCGCTGGCTGAGCGCGCGCGCGCAAGCCAAATCCCGCCACGCACAGGCCACTTCAACCTTTCACCTGATCGCGTTCAGTGAAAGTGAACAACTACCATGGATGAGTAACCTCGAATACTGTCCTCCAATCTAGCATCAGGTCGAACAGCACTCGACCCCTTTTCTGTTCTACTCGGGTGCTTCTGCGGCACTGTTCGCTCACTCATACACTACGAGACTGACTGACCAAGGACAACGCTCTTTACCATTTCCGACGTAAATGCAAAGACTATGCTTCTGCGCCTCGCCTGTAATACCCATCGGAAGACTTATGAGATAGATACATCCCGGCCTTTGTCGATTTGCAGAAGATCCGTATGCTCGACATGCATGCATATTGCACTACATCGAATCTGGTCCCGAATCCAGACCTGGTCTCGGAGAATCATGATTTGATTTGTGTCTTTTCTTTGTGAATCGATAGGTGAATGGCTGCTTGATCAAGACAGTGAGGTATGATTCGATACGCGACCCTCAAGGCTTACGCAGTAAGATCACTGTCTTGGGTAGAAAGCAACCTCGTGATATGCAAGCAGAACATAGACGCCTCGGGTAAGATACACGAGGCAACGACGAATTGTTGGTCTATGTTGTAACTACTGCTCGGCGGCAATTGCATATTTAGCAGATCTTTCGACCTCTGCTGCTGATTTCACTTAGCGCGCTAACCCACGATTGGTTGTGCTCAAGCAAAATATTGGCCAAGAAGCCGAATCTCCTCGCTAACAACCATGCCTAGACTTTTGTTGCTAGAGATAGATGAGCCAGAGTCCAAGCGAGCATGTCGTATTTGCCTCTTTAAGTGTTGGGAAGAGAGAAGCGAACTCTAAAAGCAAACAAAAAGTTGGCAGTCGCACTTTCAAGGAAGCGAGGCATGCAGCAGTAGACAACTCTTTTGTGTGAGACACGAAGAGGAAGCAGTGGATGTGCGATTTGCTCGTGCGGTTCTCAAGTCTTGACATCGAACCAGAATCATGCAGACTAGGTAATCTCATTGTCCAACCAACTTGTTGTTGATCAACATAGAACAAAGACGTATGTAGTGGTTGTAAACCATAGGCTACCCGTGTCCAAGACACAGACTGTAACACTGTGGCGCTTGATGAGCAGCCTCGCCGCTGGTTATACTACTGTTGTCTAGATCCAAGAGAAGGACGAGAGTTTGTGTGTTGTGCTGCTGCAGATTATGCTATGACCATGGTTTGAGGCTGGGTGTAATCCGAAGATGTGTGCCTGGCAGGGGTGTGAAGCAAGATCGACGAAGCGCCAGCTCTCTATGAAGCAGTGTCAGCTGTCAGATCGAGCTGTATTGCGCTGAACAAAGCACCCCTGGAAAGTCGGTTTCGGTAGCCGCTCTGATCGCAAGGCCCCCAAAAGACTGCTCCTTAGACCCCGCGACCCACCCTTTCGTGTTTCATGTTTTGGCCCCGTTGCAACAGGAAACGTGCAGCAGTCACCACCAAGACGATGCGAAAACACATTAGAGGCACATGCTGACAAGGGAGGCGTGCATGGATAGGGTAAAAGACCAGGTGTTTGAAGCAGGATAAATCTCTGACAGACCTTCTGAATCAACACTCCGCCCCCTTCACTCACGAATTCCGTCATTTCTATTTACAGTGGTTGCGATTCTTTACCTTGCGTGCCACCAACTCCAGTCTTTTCCCGACTCTGCACCCCCTAAGACAGCTGTGCTGGTCGTCCATTCGTTCTTCGATATCTTTCAGGTCTAGCCTTTTCTCTCGCCCTCGAAGCTACGGTGCCGGCCACCTCTTCCATTCTTGAGCAAATCCCTTTGAACGTCAACGGTGTCGAAGTCTAGATTTTGCAATCCTTCCATTGTTTACCAACCCCTCCTGTTGATCAGTAGGAACCATCCAACATGGCATCATACAACACCCCGTTGCTATTTGCCGTCTTTACGACTGCTGCAACGGCTTACAGTCCCAGCATGACACCCGAGCAAAAGGCCCTGCTCTACGACTCGTACTATCAAAACCATCGTATCCAATGGTATCTTGGTTATGTCTGGGCCGCGACTGTCGCAGCACTCTTCACTTATCGCATCACGGTCACTGCTTTGCGCTATGTTCGAACGCTGGCATGTCTGGAAAACGAAAAACAACACTACTTTGTCAGTCCTCACGCTGGATTCGCCAGCCTGAGGCGCAACATCATCGATGCTCCTCTCTTCCGCAGAAGACACAATCGCGAATTCAAACTCTCGGCTGCAGCCAGCATGGGAACGTTGCCAGGCAGACTTCAAACCATGTATCTCATTGGTTTGTCAATTATCATTACACGTGCCATGTCGATGTACAAATTGCTGATATCTTTCTTCAGGCTATCTAGCAATGAACATTGCCTTCTGCGTCGTGAGCATTCATTGGAGTGGTGGTAATGTTGCTACGGAAATCAGAAACCGCACAGGCGTATTGTCAGTGATGAACATGCTGCCCTTGTTCCTGCTGGCCGGTCGCAACAACCCACTGATCAAGTTGCTTGACATCTCATTCGATACTTACAATCTTATGCACCGTTGGATTGGCCGTATCGTGGTTCTCGAAGCAGTGGCTCATACTGCAGCCTGGATGGCAAGCAAGATCATGGCCGGTATGTTTTATTGTTGCGTGTGATTGTTGCTCGACTAATGTTGGTGAAGCTCCCTCGTCTTCAGTTGGTTGGAACATCATTGGAAAGGCCATGGCCAGCAGTCAGCTCATCCTGACTGGCACAATTGTAAGTTGTACCCTTTCTCAGCAATCTCCCCATTGACTCACAATCAAATAGGCTACTTGCGCCTTCCTTGCCCTGTTGCTACATTCACCATCAGTCGTTCGTCATGCATTCTACGAAACCTTCTTGCACGTTCATATCATCCTGGCAGTCATTTCTATCGTCACCATCTGGATCCATCTCAAGACACTCCCTCAGCAAATCTTGATTCTTGGTGTGATTGTTATTTGGGTCTTTGAACGTACCGCACGCCTCGTCATCTTGATTCGTCACAATGTCGGTCGCGGTGGTACCAAGGCTGAAATCGAGGCTTTGGCTGGGGAGGCCATCAGAGTCACCATTCGCATGGCACGTCCCTGGAAGTTCCGTGCCGGTCAACACCTCTACCTGTATCTGCCTGCAGTTGGCATGTGGACAAGTCATCCTTTCACCATCGCTTGGAGCCAAGAGGAACAGGATGTCTCTTCTGAGAAATTACCAACTGACGCACTTGACGTACTGGCCAGACGCAAGACAACCATGTCTCTGATCATCCGTCGTCGCACTGGTTTTACCGACTCGCTCTGGAAGAAAGCTGAGATTGCTCCTGATGGCAGATTCTTCACCAATGCCTTTGTCGAGGGTCCCTATGGAGCTGCTGATTCTTATGAGTCCTATGGTCATGTCATGCTGTTCGCTGCTGGTGTTGGTATCACTCATGCCGTACCACATGCCCGTCAGCTTGTTGGTGGCTACGCCAACAACACTTGCGCTACCCGCAAGGTCGTTTTGGTGTGGATCCTTCAGAGCCCAGAGCATCTCGAGTGGATTCGTCCTTGGATGACTGAGATTTTGGCCATGGAGAAGAGACGTGATTGTCTTCGTATTCTTCTCTTCGTCACTCGTCCCAAGAGTACCAAGGAGATTCACTCGCCTAGCGCGTCAGTTCAGATGTTCCCTGGTAAGCCCGATGTTGGTGCTCTGATTTCTGCAGAACAAGCCAAACAGGTTGGCGCCATGGCCGTCAGTGTCTGTGGCACTGGAGGTTTGGGTGATGATGTCAGACGTGCTGTCAGAGAACGCTGTGAAAAGACGACTATTGATTTCTACGAGGAGAGTTTTACCTGGTAGATGATCATGTCTCTTTTGGATGGATATATGCTAAGGTCCAATGTGATGATGGATGCTAGACATTGGACGGACGATCAGGAATCGTTCAGGGTTTTGCTTATTTTCTTCTTTTGCACCTCATCGAGGTCTCTTCTTCTTCTTCTTGTTCTTCTTACGCTCCTTATGAATGTTCTCGAGCGGATGTCTCTTGTTCGCAATTCTTTTCGCCAGTCGATGGAATGTCAGACCAAATCTTTGCCTTAGTTCTACAAACGTCGTGAAGCATAGCATGCCTTGATACGTAACTTGTCGTCCAAGATTTCTTCGCTACTTTCTGCCTTCAACCATGATAATGTGGTAGCCTTCACTAGTCTTGGCTTCGCCCCATTTGGGGCTGTTGGTGGTGCTGGCCGGCAATTCAAAAGCAACATTCTCGAACTCGGGCATGAGGCCTCCCCTGGTCTTCCAGCCTAGTGAGCCACCTGTGACAAATGTCGTGAGAAAACCTCTCATGTAAACCGTGGCGCTTGAGCGACTGACCTTGACGAGCCTTGTCTTCGGAGAATTCTCTGGCAACTTCATCAAACTTGACGCCAGCGTTCAACTTGGCAAGTGCCTCTTCCTTCTTTGCGTGCTTTTCACATAAAATGTGGCGGACATTGATACTCTGGGCTGTGTGATGGCAAGAGGTCAATATGCTGAATCGAGGTATTTCCTCTGCACGAACCTCCTTTCACTTTTGCTGCACCTGCTTTCTCGGGTTCCTTGGCTTTTCCCTTGTTGTTTTTCGGTGCCATCTTGATTTGAGGGGTGGTTTGTGGTTCGAAAGAGAAGGTGTTATTGGCCTTGCGGCTTTGTGAAGTTGCAACCAAGCGTTGTTCCTTCCACACCCTTGACAACAAGTCTGTTGGCATCGTGTCTCCTTCGAAGGAACGACCAGATAATGCGCAACGTGTTGCCATCCGTGAAGACACTTATCCCCAATCTTCCACCACTTCTTGCCAGTAAACTCGGCTCACCAAATACGAACATGGCGACCAGCAATACCTTGAAGAGTTTCAAGATCCCGGAAATACCGGATAGCATGTTCTACATCCCGGACTTCATCAACCACAAGGAAGAAGCAGATTTGTTGAACGCAATACCATCAAATCGCTGGATTCAACTACAACACCGCCGCCTACAAACTCATCCATCTTCACTCTCGAAAAGCAACACTCTTTTGGAAGCGCCGTTGCCTCCTTGGCTTGTCGACCCAATCATCTCAAAGTTCAAGTCACTAGGTCTTTTCAGTGACAGTCCACATCACTCGCCTAATCACGTCTTGATCAACGAGTACAATCCCAATGAAGGTATCATGCCACACGAGGATGGCGCAGCGTACTACCCAATCGTAGCTACCGTAAGCCTGTCGAGTGCTTTGTGCCTCGATATATATGAGAAGAATCAGAATGAAGAGCAAGCTCCTGTCGGCTCATCACCCAAGTGGCGGGTGTTGCAAGAACCACGCTCTCTTCTTGTCACTTGCGGATCTGCATACACCAACACTCTACACGGAATCTCAGAAGTCGAGATTGACGAGAACTTGAAACCCGATACTGTGGCTAATTGGACTCTTCTCGGCGACAACAAAGTCTTTATCGACAATGGAGGCAAAAATGTGCGCACGACTCGAATCAGTCTTACGTACAGGGACGTTCTCAAGGTTTCTAAGATTGGAGCAAGAATACTTGGTAGACCAAGAGGCTAAGTCATTGAAGGAATGCTTTGGGACCCCCGAAACATGGAAGAGTTTCAGACTGGTCTCAAGTACAGCTGCCTACTTAGTGGTTCGTACTGTTCTCTAAGTGACTCTTCCACCATGAACAGCAAGTGAGACGTCCTTAGTACAACCTCTTCGAGCTCAACTGTGTACGAAACGGCGACTTCTTCGTCTGCAGAAATCAAGACAGGAATATCCCTCTTCCACTTTCTTTCTTTGACACTAAATTTGACACCAACAGCGTGATCTGCCGTATTGACCCAAAGAATAGATGGATCATCTGCTGGAGAGCATGAAGACGTTGAGTCGATATTCGCTTTGTTTTGCTTGGCCAGCCAATCTCTCCATACTCTGATGGTACCTTCGCAAACCTCGACGGCTGTAAGTATCGTATCTGGACGTGGTCCTGGCTTTACCAGCATCAGAGTTGCGATCAGTTGAGTAAACAGTTCGTCTGCATCTAGAGAGACTTGTTGGGAAACCAGATTACTCTCTGCATTGTGGACATGAATACTTGGGTCAGCAGAACTTGGATGAGTCCTCGAGCCTGGAATGTCCCCAGCAGGATGTTTTGCAGAAGGCCTTCGCACCTCTTGATGTTGAGGTCTGAATTTGGAATAGACGGCTTTTCCCAAATGTCTAATCTTTGCCGAGTCTGGGATGCTTTCAAGAGACTCTTGATCCAGTAACGAGGTACCTAGTGATGTACAAAACAGCTTGCCAGCCGTCAATCTAGCACTTGGTGGATATAGTTCGAGCATCAGAACATGGTCGAGCAGGGTAGCGGCGGCTGTCAAGCGATTCTGGAGGATCCTGACACAGATTGAATGGAATCTTCGCGAGACTGGAGCAAAGGTCAAGACATTTTTTGTAGTGAAGGAGTGCAGAATGTCGTATAGAAGCTGTCCTATGCATTAGCCGTATATTGATGAGAATTAAGATGGGGTATCGAAGGCACCTCGTTTGGCAAGGCATCAAAGCCACGATGCTGCGTGTCGTCCATCTTGATTGTAACAAGGATGAAACAGAAACTGTTCACTTGAGATAGGCAGGTGCGACTCGAAAAAGTGAGTGTCTGGGCAAAGGACAGGGTCTAAATAGTGACGTGCCCACCCCGATCGGGGAAGCGCGGGGTCGATAAGGAGCTTATCGCATTGTTTATTCCATTCGAGCGACTTTTTATCACCCTCATCCTCACTTTTGCAATCAACAAATCTCGGAGGTTGGTCATCATGTCGGGTATGAACAAGTTTGTTCGCCACCGCAATCCCGAAGATTCCGACAATCAATGGGCTGCACCACATGCTGAGCGGCCAGCAACAGCCCAAACGACGCGCAATGTCCATGAGCGCAACGGCCATCACATGTATGACACAGACACTGAGGATTTTGACGCAACTCGTTCATCTCTCCATGACCAAGATTACCCTGCTTCAGAGGCTTCTCATGATGAAGAAGAGTACGATCAGTATGGTGATCCGGCTTTCCCAATGCATCCAGGAAATGGCCGTCATGCAGGCGGGCTAGAGCTTGATGGTTTGATGTCGCAAATGGAACAGCACATGGCTCGTTCTGGCCACGCCGATCCAGACTCATATCCTCCTACGACTTCTGGTGAACCAGACCCAGACGAAAACTTTGAGGATGAAGTCGATATTGAGCATGCACAGGCCCATCTCCGTCTTGAGCAGCCTCGTGATCTTTACCCAACCAAGATCCCACAAAAACAGATCAATTCCACCCCCTTGCCCATCCAATCACAACCACCTCGCACGCAACAATACAAGAATCAGTTCAAAGTCACAACCAATCCAACAATAAGTCAGAAAGATGTGCAGCGTCAGAAGATGCCACAAAGCAAGACACAAGTAATCTCTCAGCCTGTGGCCAAACATGTTGCAGAGCAGTTTCATGCTACCGCTCAGACTGCTACAAACCACAAGTCCACCGCACGAGTCCCTGACTCGACCCACCAACAACCTGCTCGTGCCCAAATCACAACAGCAAATCACCGTCAACAGCACGCCAACGAACCCGATCACTATCGTCAGCAGTATGTGAGAAAGGTTAATCATCAGGATCCGCACCTCGACGGGTTCCAGCATCAGCAACAGTACGGCATTGAAGAACCTCCAGAGGACAACCACGAACAAAACACGCACTCAGAAGAAGAAGCTCTCGATTACAGACTAGAAGAATTATACGCAAAGGATTTCATTGAGCTGCAGAATGAACCTTTCGATGGGCCGCCTCGTGAGGATGTTCATGATACGCAGTCTGACCTCTCGAAACCACTCAGTGAAAGGCTTGAGGCTGTTGCTAAGCTCGACGTTCGTCGTCAGAAGGAGCTCTTCTCTTCGCTGCAGCTTGCACAGTGGGAAGAGGCAGGAGACTGGTTTCAAGAACGCTTCTCAGAAGTCTTCGGGAAGCTCAAAGCCGCCCGCAAGAAGAGGCGTGAGATGGCTTCTGAATTCGAGCAGCAAATCGCTCAGAGACAACAGGCGCTCACCAAGAAGAGAAAAATTACCGATGACGCGTTGTCAGAAATGAAGAAGTCGGGAAGCCTAGTTCTGGAAAGCACGCCTAAGAAGAAGCAGAGGTTCAGAGAGTAAAGTGAGAGGAGTGATCGATTTGCTGGAGAATCAGTAACGACAATGACTACATGAGAGGAGTTTGCTTTTGTTTTTGTTTTCTTACTTTCGCATTTGTGGCATGGTTTAGCGCTATATACCCTATTTGTTGATTGTCGCTGAATTTCACTTTGGCTATTGCTAGAACTGTTGATCGAGATAGCTATTTCTTTACCAGATTCATGTCTTTCTGTGGGAAGTTGCAGGTTCCTCCAATACTTTGAACAGCCTTGACGATGTGTTGATCTGGTCGCAAAGTAACCTTGCTGTTGATATGACCCTGGTATCTCATGGCAACATCAATACATGCTTCACGACTCCATGATACGTCTTCGTTCAACTTTGTGGCTCTTGCACTTGCATTATAATTTCGAAGGCTTCAAGATGCCATAGTATCATTGGATTGGGCTTACAGGCTCCTCGCTTATGTTGTGTTAGGTACTCTGAGTGATTAAATGAGTCATGCGTCAATGGCTCCTCAAGCAGCTTTTCCCAAAGGATGCTCAGCTGAACCCTACAGGAAATTGCCCTGATGCTTTGTAATTGACAGGGTATGACAAGACTCACGCACAGAGACTGTCACAGACATTGAATCTGATGAGAGTTACTAACAACAAAAAAGCTAGAACCAGGTAGTCGGGGACAGAGGTTCCGAGAATCAGAACGGTGGGCTTCCAGCAGCGTTCATGCAATGATAGATCTCGTGGTCAGAAGCACGCAGGAAGCATGCAGATGCGTGTGAGCTGAGGTACAGTAGGAGGTGAAGAAGGACTCATGCGGAGCTGTATGTATTCAGGCTGGTGCAGTAGCCATGGATTGAGCATGAAGGCGTCTGCAAGCTAAAAGGCACCAGGCTGACTCATCAACAGCGAATGTTCCGCGAGCTAAGAGAACAGTTCTACAATCACTGGACGCTCGCGTTCAATGTCCGGCGAGCAGTTTGACCCTTTCAAACACACAACCATTGACCGCTCGACACCACTACCAGCTCAAGTGATGTAATCGTATGCATCTCCAAGGAGACGGTTGGCCCGTCTGTTTCGAATAGCAGCGACAGAAGAGGTCATCATGACCTCCGCCTCAGGCCTCCCAACTTGGGCAGCCCAATACTGCCTCCCAGGGCAAAGTCTAATCCGGAAGCTCGGCCATTTAGACCCTCAATAGCGGTAGAGCGATATTAAGAGAAACTTGCTAATGCAGGTGAGGGAAGATATCCAGAATGTGCGATACATTAAAGAGCCGATGGTCAATGCCATGCTCACATGGCCTTCGAATTTCTTCTTTGAGAATCGAGCAATTTGTACGAGACTGAGACGTCTGTTTCAAGACACGGGAGTTTGTATCTGGATACACATTCGTGATCAAGAAAAGAGGATCTGCCCATAGTAGAAGTGCCCTTGGGTAAGGCAGGATCCATAGCTTCCGAGAATGGTTCGTCGCGACGATTGTGGTGTGAATCAAGTCAAAGAGTCGGTGAGATGTTCGTCGCATATATTAATCTTGCATGTTTCCACTGATAATGAGACGTGAGTGGTGTATCGCCCAGCAATCGGCGTTGAGGGTACACCAATAATTTCCCCCTAGATAACCTTGAGACCAGTCAATTTCGCGAATGACGATCGAGAATGCGATCAAGGCCTGTCCAGTATGCCTGCTGTTAACCTGGGTTCTGGTGGTGCAGAGCGAGTTGAATCACGATGGTAGATTGACGCATCATGCAAGCAGATGCAAGAGACTCGTTGTGGAAGTCGGTTACGTGATCGGCTGGAACAGGACGTCGCCAAGTCAGCGGCAATCTGCCGCCTCAATCTGATGACTTGTCAATCAATTTGGCAAGATGGTCAAAGGTTAGAGTACGTGCGTAAGGCAAACATGGCTCTGCCCATCAGTCTCCAGGTATGGTACGCATATCTCAAAACAGTGATCGTAATCCCAAGCCATACAATACGACCTCGCTCGCGATCTGTGCCCTTTGCGGATCCATATGAGCTACATTGACAACGTTTCAATGGCAATAGGATATCTATCTCTTTCGAGATTAATATCGCCAGACTCTTCTTCCTGCCAAATCAATTTACAGATCGTAGCGTTGTTCGTTCACGTATTGAAATTGCCGTGTCGTGCCATGAGCACTCTCATAGGTTGATATCTATGCCTGTCCAGAGCGGTATATGCAAGCCCTATATGACGCCAGTGGAGCACGAGCTCTTCATTCCACCGTTGGGTGTCTGCTCCCCCGAAACCTTATAGGGCTCAGCCTTGTCTGCTGCGTGCAGGATACTATCCTCCGAGTGCATGCATCGATTTCGTGGCATGAGCTCGGGGTTTCTCGTTGAGTGGTGCATGCACAGATCATTCGGAGATGCAACTGTACACCCAAGCTGATGGGCGAGGTCAAGTTTCGTAGTTGCATAGCTGGTAGCAAATCTATGTGCTGCAGCAACGACGGCGGCTTTGCTAGAGATGTTGTGCCTCAAGACAAGTCCAATTTAGAGACCCATCTGGGATTGCATCTCCACATGGCTCATCATGGTACTTGTCTAACATGACTCTGTAAGGTCGATAGCGGATGATTCTCCCCTGGCAAGGTCCACAAAAAAGAACAGACACTCACTACGACCCGCGGTTGATGCACGTTGACAGAGCATGGCGGCGGGGAACACACGGACAAAAGAACTAGCCCGTGGCGCGATCGCCCATGTCGACAAGCAAACCCAGGTAGCTGGGTTCTCAAGAAGGGACGAGTGCAGAGAGACGCACCGACACCTGCCATTTCCTGGCCGCTGTCAGCGCACGTCTTTCCTCCTTGCGCCATCGATCACAGCAAATGGCGTCACCAATCTGGTTATCTTGATAGTACTCCCTGTTGATGCCCGATCCAGAGATCGTCGAATATATCATTGCACAGTCACATCTGCTGTATGTACACTTTACGGAGTATAGAAAAGGCCCTCGATGGTGATGGCTAGAATTGAAAGCCCTCGGCCAAGTTCCTCTCGGCGGCTAGATCGGCTGAGCAGATGGAATATTTAGTGCTGTCGGCCTGACGCAACCGGGACATTGTCCCTAATCGCAAGCAAGCTTGTTGGGCTGGATAAAAAAAGGACACACAATAAATGAGAGGCCGAGCGTGCATGGTTGCAAGATACCACGAGTATGATGGTCTCCTGCAAAGATGCGTCTTCGTGCATCCTCGCGAGTGTTTCAAAGTGGTTCCTAGGTCGTGAGTAGAGGTTCTTGGATAGCAACGGCGTGCACTACCCGAGTACACGAGTCTGACCGTTTGTGGTGATGGCTGTTGCTCGCTTCCGCATAACGTATGCTGTATGTGTGTATCAGACCTCGTTGCGCTCCTGAGCGGCCTAGCTTTTGAACCCTTGAACCGTTTTTGATGTGCTCTGATCAATGGCAGTTGCGCGCACGCGCTGAAAGATTCCCGAGACACACACGCACCAAAAGACTTGAATGCGCACAGTGCTTGTCGACTTGGATTTGTATCGTCGAGCGGATCTGTCAGGGCAGGGCAGGTCCGTCCCGTCGTCGCCAAAGCTTGCCTAGCACAGATGATTTGCAAGAATGGGAAATCTTTCATGCAGGTGTGCACACTTTGCAGCCACCAACTTACCAAGCCTTTGGGTTGGTGGCGGAATTGACTTGTCCCAAGTTGCGTACACTTGCTGCAAGCATCACCCATCTGTCAATTTCTTGGGGGATTGTGAAGAGAGCTTCGACCACTACACGACCCTTTTGATTGATCGAACATGTGCTAGGCTTGCTAGTCAAGTTTAACGCACTGATCTGTTGGTAGATTTTGGAAGATGATTCGACAGTGAAGAAGTCACGGCCCTCAGATCTGGACCTTATTGAGATTGACAATGCGCTCATCAGACCCGTATCCATAAGTGAGATTGATGGAGCAGTGGGTGCGGAGCATACATGCTTATTTCGAACCCGCTTGGATACTGGTCAACAGGGGGACGCTCAGATCAAGATGCAGTAGTAGGATATGGCAAAGACCAGTTTGAAGCCTCTCTTTCATCATGTCAAGAGGAGGCCGCCGTTCTTGATTGCTTTTATCCCGCCCCGTCACCCATAACTTGTCCTCATTCTGCACATTCTTTCCATTCATCATCGTTGCAAATCGCTTTTGAACTACCATCAATCAGTCACCGACTTGACAACTTTCCTCGACCATTGAGTATCTGTCTATCATACCAACAATCAACACAGATTTATATACGACGGATCATCTACGCTTGGATCACAGCGTGTTCGCATTTACATCAAGACTGCTGGCAGCAATTAAATAGTGCACACGAAAGCGAAAGAAAGGTAAGGTACAGCCGAACAAATCGCATGAGGTTGCAAACTGAGATCAAGACCAGACGTCAGTTCTACGGACTTGTCGTGATCCGAGAACCGCTTCGGTCACACGGATAGATACGCGTATTGTGCCCTGAAAGGAGAAGAAGGCCGACGCGCATCACCAACAGACACAACTGGAAATTCTGAAATAGGAGAGCACGAAACCAAACCCCGTAGAGATCCGAATAAGTCTGCGAGATTACGACGAATCAAATCAAAGAAACTGGACTGGAAACCAAGCAGGACTGGATAGTTCATTTCTTTCGGAGAGCCTCGAAACAGCGCCCAGGAAATCGGTGCAGGACATCCGTGACTCGTGAAAAAAGAGTGAAACAGACCAAGGGGCGTTTTTTCCTCGGGACTTCTCTCGACCTTCTCGAAGGTGACCATAATAGAAGTCGGTGACGTCGTGCAGAGGCACATCCGGTCGATAGAAATTCCTCTAGAAAAGGGGAAAAAGACTTGCAAGGCACAGAAGTTAAAAGGTGCCTTCCACAGAGAATCTGACACAAGGCAATCTCCCCAAGAGGCAGCACAGCAGGAGTGCAATTCGAGCAGAGAGGAAAAGTCGACGAAGCCAGTGTTTGAGAAGCAAAGAAGCCAGCCAGATCCGGGATAGCGTTGGCCACAGCCACATTTGAGCTTCGTGGGTCGCTCCCTGCCAAAAATCACACCGGTCGCATCCTGGTCTTCGCTCCTTCCTTCCAAACCCTCCATTCTGCGCACTCTTTCCATCGAACAGAAGATCAAGAAAGAGTCTCCGTGTTAAGTCGCGGCTTCTTCTTTTGTTTCTTTTACACAAACGGTGCGCAGTTTTCATACTCGTTCCCATCAAAAGGTATGCTTGTTATCGCTCCAATCCTCGCCTCCCTATCATCGCCCTCGTCGTTGTTCGTTTTTTTCCCATCAACACACGCGTTTTCCCGTCACCCGTCCCTCTTGTGCTGCATCCATCCATCGCGCGCGCATCGACCGCATATCGACCGCAACGCCTTGACACTTTCGTCGGTCCCTCCCTCTATTCACTCGTCCACTCTTGTCGTCGTCGTCCACTCTTTACTTTCACTCGACCTCGACCGTTCTCAGTGCCCAGCGACTAACATGATCCTAATCCAGTCCTGACCGCCTTTCTCGCTCTCGCTCCTCACCCAACCACAACAACGACGCTCGATTTTTCTATCTTCGACGCGTTTGTCTAGTTGATCTCTGCTCCCTGCTCATCTGCACCTCGTCGCGCATCTCACTATAACGCGTGCCTGGCGAAGAGAAAAAATCCTGCCTATCAGTCAGTAGTCCCAAACACACACACGCCGTGTGCCGAAAGTCTTTTTGCACATACATAGACATCTCTTGTCTCATACGCCTACACATGTTGCTCCCTCGGATCGATTCGCTCTTGTGGCCCAGCATGAGGAGGGACAGCGGCATCGGCGGCAGAATGAAGTTGAATAGCATCTTGAATACTAACAAGTTTCCATCAGACACTCCCGACAGAGTCATGCAGTACGAAGTTCCTCACTACCCCCCTCCCGCCCACCACGACATGTCGTCGTCGG
>SWBJ01000286.1:0-67046 GCA_024195555.1 Aureobasidium sp. EXF-12298 | reverse complement strand
AGTGGACTAAGCGACGTCAGCTGGAAGGTAGGCAACGCCGCGATTGTTATCTGGCCACGCGACATGAAGGAATTCTGATGGCTCACGGCCAGGAAAGATTTGAAGTCCTTGTGTTGCGGGTAGTCCAGCGAATCTTTTTGGTGCTTGTTGCTTGGACATGCGGCTTGGAGATGTGAGCACGGATGATGTCCTTTCATGCAGATGATGTGTCGTTGTAAAGCAGACGAAGACGTGGTAGGCTGACTCAGTGATGGCAGTGGATGGATATCCAGTTGGATATCCATGGATAGCACGGACCACATCCAGCTGGATGTGGATGGAGGGTAGGATCCATGAATATCCAGCTGGATCTTCCTATTCGAGACTAGCGCCTGCCTAATCAAGCTTATCTCCGAGATAAGATCAAGATCCTCGACGACGCGTCGCGTCAATCTTGCTCGGAGAACTTCAACCCCTACACTTCCACGTCCCTTACCACTACCACCACCACTACAGTCGTTATAATCGTTGTAATAGGCATGTATCTGTCGATCTACACCATAAGGTCTTTCATCTGCTGACTTTCTATAGCTTAGTCGCGCTACTACTGCCTATATTCACCTCTATCCCCTACCGGTTTTGGGATGCGTTTTCACCTTTAAAGATGTCCTTATTCCTTACACAATCCTCTCTTGCAAGCGACGACGACCTTTCTTCCACTCAAGCGACATCTGATGTAGTCGTTCCAACCAATATCCAAGACTCTTTTGACTTCCGTAGTACTCGGAACGAGCCTCAGAAAGATCAGCCCCAAATACCTATATATTACTCAGAGCTTAATTGGAATCGGATTGCCCCTGGTTTTGGCCCTTGCCCTGATGGCAAGGGTTCCTCAACGTCATGGGTCTGGAACCATGGATGGCGAGTTCAAGAGCTAGGGAAATCAAAGACGTACTGCTTCCTTTGTAGGATCTGCTTCCAGAAGAAAGGCCCTTTATGCCCGCCTCAAAGGTGTGTTAATGGAACTGGTGGCATCGCCTCACACCTTCTTAGCGCTCACGGCCTCAATAAGAGTGGCACCTCTCAAAAGAGATCGATCTTGGACGTAATCTCCTCCTCCAGGGCCTCATCTAGCCGGCCACCAGTCCCTTCATTCAATGACGCTATTAACGATTACTTTATTCAGTTCAACCCTTCTGAATTCAAGGCGTTGTTACTTGACTACGTGGTTTCTGAGAACCATGCTTTCTCTACACTAGAATCTCCACGACTACACAAGATTCTAACGTATCTAAACCCTGCTTGTAAGAAGAGAGGGTGCCTTCCAACTCATACAACAATTGCTTCCTGGATTGAGGTTGCGTATGACGCAAACGTTGGCTTGATCAAAGAGCTTCTTAACACATCCCAAAGCAAGATCCACATCTCATTTGACCTTTGGACCTCAAGAGCAATGCGTGCCTTCTGTGCTATCACTGCACACTTCTGTGATGCAAAAGGAGAATTTAGAACACTCCTTCTTGGCCTCCCTCATCAAGCTGGCCGTCATACAGGTGTTAGCATAGCACCAACAATCTCTGCAATTGTTCAGACCTTTGGACTTGAGCAAAAGCTCGGCTGGTTCGTCTGTGATAATGCTTCAAGCAACGACACCTGTATTGAAGCCCTTAGCTCTGAGTTCGAATTCGATCACCTCGAGCGTCGGATTCGATGTATTGGTCATGTTATTAACCTTGTTGCTCGATCTCTGCTTTTTGGCAAAGATCCAGAAGCTCTAGAGGAGAAGCTTACTCAAGCTGATGACATTGAACTCTGGCGGAAGCGCGGCCCCCTTGGTAAGATCCATAACATTGTCACATGGATCCGTGCCTCACCTCAACGACGTGAGCAACTCCGGAACTACCAAGTCCACCACCCCCTTATTGATGAGGGAACTGGTGAAGAGAAGCCAAATACACTTGAGCTTATCGCAGATAACAACACACGATGGAACTCCTTCTTTTATATGCTTCGAAGAGCAATTCAACAAAAGGATTCAATTACAGACCTTATCGAAGAAGAGCATAGCAAATGGGATGGTGTTATTGCAAAAAATCGTCGCTCTGGCCAACCTCTGGATACTTCTAAGAAGCCTTCAGTACTGGATGATACGCTTACTAGTGAGGACTGGCAAATGCTTAACAACTACCTTGAGTTCTTGCAACCACTAGAAGAGGCTACTATGATCCTCCAAGGCCATGGTAAGGGTAGCAGCTATGGTGTTATCTGGCAGGTGATTCCTGTCATGGAGGGATTACTAAAGCACTTTGAGCAACTCGAAAGCCAGCATGTTATGACTCCCCCAGAGTCTCAATTCACTGTTGAACACCTGTATACGCAGACTCAAACTCAGGACTCTTCCAACCTTAACATCCCCTCTACAACATTAACTCGCCAGTCACGACGAACACGGCCTTCTCAACAAGAGACTCAACTACCACCCCCTCCTCCTCCTTTACTTCCTACCCCTATACAGGAAGCCTTACCAGCAGTCAACGACCTCTTCTGTGCTGAGATCAATCATGGGTGGATGAAACTCAACAAGTACTATGAGCTTACAGACCGCTCTGCTGCATATGTTGCTGCCCTTGTCCTCCATCCTGCGTATACCTGGAGTTATCTTGAGGGTATCTGGAGGTTTAAACCAGCATGGATATCTAGCGCAAAGACAAGGGTTTCGAAGCTTTGGAAAGACTACTCAGATGGACCACTTCCAGCTCGATTTGAACACGCAGAGCAAACATCTAACAAGCGTCATAAGTCCTCACTTTTTGACCTTGATGATGATGTTGTTGGGTCTCTTGATGATGAATACCAACAGTGGTGTCAACGTCCTCGAGACCGCTTTGCCCTTGAGAGCCCTCCTTTAGAGTTCTGGACTAGCTATGCTATTAAGAAGACATTTCCGCGGCTTCAAAAGATGGCACTTGATGTGTTTACTATCCCTGCGATGTCAGATGAACCAGAAAGGGTGTTCAGCTCTACGGGGTTGATGGTGAGACCACATCGATCACGGCTATCGCAGAAGGTCATTGCGATGAGTCAATGCTTGAGAAACTGGTCACGACAGGACCTTGTTACCTTTCAGATCTTTGAGACGATGAAGGAGAGGTTACAACACGTAGAGGCTTTGCACGAGGATGTCTAATTCACTCTCCTGAACCACAATTACTCTCCTAAACCACCACCACATCCAGTGGATATCCATGGATGTACTGGATATCCATGGATTATCCACTGGATACTGGATGTGGATGTGCCTCTAGGATCCATGGATGTGGATGTGACCAACATCCATGGATATCCATCCAGTGCCATCACTGGGCTGACTCTCGTCCGTGGAGCTCTTCTGGTGCTTCGAGTCACGATGAGAATTACAATGAACGTGACGTTGCGATCAGTTTCCAGAATGAACTTCCGAACATCGAACTGCGCCTACTCTTCTGTTCGCGAGCAGACGATATAGAGGGCCAGAAATAGATTGCGAGAATTGAAGAATGCCACACTCGCATCGAGATGAACGTGCGAGGAGCCAGACCGGATCACGGTGCTTTCCGCGTGAATGATCACTTACATCCTGTACTGCGGCAGCAAGAAATGCTGGTAGAACAACTGATAGGCAATATTGCCACTGGAACGAGATAGATGCCTTGCAAGGTGCTCGATAGTATGGTGATAGTCGTTTGGTCTCGTTCACGTGCCATGCGAGCGAGGAGATCAGACTCGATGCGTCTAAGACTAGACGCAAACTCCGAGTTCTAGTGGTGACGCGGAAATCAATGGATATCGAAGACGCAAACCGGGAACGATAGGGCAAGATGCAATCGGCAACGGTTCTTACGAGAGAGAGGGCTGCTACTTAGCTACTAGCACAATCGTGTCATGTTGTAGGTAATGCGTTTCTCGAAGCGTGCGATCGGGACTTAAACTGCGACGCGAGGTAAGGGTGGCTCGGCTGTCCATAGGAACACCTTAAAGATCACATTCCGTTTTTCAACCATCTTCTGACTAGTCTTTGATCGTTCCGAACCCGATGGGAAAAACATGCAGGCAGCGTGACGTCGATGCAGGATGTTGCAGTGGTCGCGACGGTTGCAAAGGTGGTCTCAATTGCGACGTGACTGGCCTGGTTGCCGCCCGCTTTGTTCGCCCTCAACTGCAAGTACTGGTCTTGAGCGTGCAAGATCCGTCGGGTCTGCTTGCGGTTTTGTTGCGATCGATGTTTTTGAGGGTGATAAGCATTGCGTCCAGCCATTCATCTTGTCACCGGCGATTTCAGCAGGTGGAGCTAAGCATAGCTAGGGACGTTGTTGCTGAATTCAGATTGCCAAAGCTGACCTTTCCGTGATCAGTCGTGACTGTTAACTTGTATTCAATTTTGCTGCGCGAGTATAACGAGGACGATAGCTTGAGCTTCACTCGTGCTGTGAATCTGTCGCGGTCAATTCATGATCAAATGCCAAGGCGCACTGCCTCCACTTCCGGAGGATGCACGGGCCTTCCCTCCACTGTCATGCTGCCGACCACATCAACCGTATCTCTCTCACAAGATTATGGTGGAAGCCTACTGTATGACAACATGTTCGCGACATTTGTGCCTGTATATGTGAAGAGGATGGAGGTAGTTCGGCCGTAGTCTCAAACTGTCTTTCACAATCGCGGTAACTTCGACAGCGCTAATTCCCCGCTCTGTACTTTTCGTGTAGTCGAACATGATCAAGTATCAACCCTCTTGATGGTCGGTATTCACCCCGAAGGTCCGACCTTTTACGTGCAAGGCCAAAAGCTGGAATCCGGATCGGACCAATCACTCTGAAATATTTGTCTTACTTTTTACATGCTCCATACAGACTTGAGAACCATTGCGGCCATATTCTGATAGGTCTAGTGAAGGGCAGGGTGCTCCTCCCAACAGCAACCGCAACCGAAATTCTAACGGACGAAACTCTGTTTATGGCGTCTTGCAGCGCTAGTTGCCGTGGCCTGTGAGTCTCATATCCTGTGGGGCACTTTTCGTGCTAGTCTTGCGACGCTCGACGCTTTTCTGAAGTTTTCCAGCTGTCTATAGCCAAAAACATATCAATCCTAAAGAGACGCGATCTTGACGTCTATCCCCATCCAAGTCTGGTCGACCGCATTGGGTTCGATAGCGAGAATGAGTGAACCGAACAACGATGGCATGCCGCCAGGTAGCGACGCGTCGACGCGGCTAGGTCGCGAGAGCGTACGCAAAAGAGGTGCGCAACTACTCTGCGCCGACAAAATCCAAGGGAGGTTGTGCACTGACATAGTGAAGCGAGAACTTCCACCAGCAATAGTGTGCGAGTTGCAAAGAAAGCGCGAGCCATCCCTCCTTTTTCGACCCCGGTCCCAGTACCAGGGTCCATCAGCGATATGATTAGCAATTCACCAAATACGACCAACAAATCACCAAGCATGGTCGCGTGGGAAACAGTGAACAAGCAGAACGCTACTCCGATCGCTTCACCAAGTTTGGCCGGCAGCGAGGAGACCTTTGCGCAGCTTGCAAAAAAGGTTCTGATGGATTACCCAGAGGGTCGTACCTCTGAACAGATCTCCTTAGCAATCCGAGAGACTGGTTCAAAGGGAGATGACCTAAGCGCGATAAAGCCAAACGTCAGCGCCGCCCTTAGCTCTCACTCTCGTGGCGGGAGAGCTATCTTCAAGAAGGGCCCTCAAAACGAGGAAAAGAAGCAACTCTGGCTCTTGACAAACCCAAGTAACTCTCCCCTGATGACGGACGGATTATTGGAACGAATCTTCGCTTCTGACGAACCTGACACCACAGCTGGTGTAGGTGCCCTCCAGGAGCATGAATCAGGTGAACGGCAGAACACGACCAGCGATCACATCTCCGTGTATGTGAACGGATCAGCTGGGGAAAATTCAGAGTCAAATGAAGAGGAAGCTCTGACACTTCCAGACGCGACTTCGGTTGAAGTTGCCCAGATGATCAACAATGTGATCGCAAGCGCAGGTCAGACTCCGCCTCCAGGTGTGTTGAATGGACGAATTACAACATTAGCAGTTGAGCCGAGCCAGCGCCCGCGTCTGCATGAGTTGCAGCAGGCTTGTCCGCCTTTGGTCGACCAGCTGGAAGAGCCGTCAGTTCTCAATCCTCAGCCTTCTGTCCACGGGGATGGTCGGCCCGTCAGCACACCCTCCCCATCCTCTGCATTAGTGGTTGAGCATGGTCCTGATTCCGCCCCTCAACGCAACACTGTTGAAAGCGAACCCATGGAGTCTGTTGCTACGGAGCTACAGACCGCTCCTGCCTCTCAAGATGTATCTCTTGAGAGAGCCCTGCCTCTTCATCTAGCAGCGATGATCAGTATGCATGTCAAAAATTTCAACGACAGCCGCCAACAGCAGTCGCCAGTGTTTCAGAAATATCTCTTGTCTCATAACCACAGTGGTGGCGATGCACAGGCGGCTCTGGAGGATACCGTGATGCAGCTCGGGGCAAACATGACGCTCAATCCAACGCTTTCGCAATCCGTCAGCACCTTTGACGATGCCCAGCAAGCATTGCGAGATGCCAGGCGGGCAAAAGCCATGGAAGGGCACGTCGATATGGCAACCAAGGATTCCATAATCGTGCAGGCCGCTATGAACGCCGAGATTGACCGTCTCAAACAAGTGGCCGCTGAGCTCGACTCCTCAACAAGATGGCTGCAGGAAACGAAGGCGCAAACCGTAGCTAGTATAGAGTCTTCTCGGAGAAGAATCAATGCTTTCTTCGGCGCTCAGGACAACGACGGTCAGAACATCGATTGAGCACAATCTCATTCTGCATTTTGATTGATGTCGTGATTACACTTGGTGCTTGACGGACTTTCGCAACCGAGAGCTTGGAAGTCAATTGGGAGGGCAATTATAAATAGTAACAGCAAAGTAAATATTTCTGCGCTTGCTGTCACTCTTCACGCGAGACACTTTGTACGACTACATACAGGGATCATTCGAAACCATCCTTTCATTGTGGCAATCTAGATATGAATCTTGTGTGCAGGCCGTGTATTTTATCCTCGCCGTCTTGTGTTTTTTACTTCAGCTCGTTGGTTCCACATGATGGTGTCATCCCACGAATCTCACGTTCGACGCAGGTTTGTTCGTATGCCTGACGCTTACAAACGGGCTACACACCACCACAAACACTCTCTAAGACGACCTCGATTGGATGAGATTAGTAGCCGGCAGTGACCGTGGTTGTACAATTGACCTGGCCTCAGAGCGGTAAGTGTCCTCTGTAGGGTAAAGCTCGCATCGAACCTTTCCCAGAAGTCTCAGTGATCGTGACAAAAACTTCGCTGGTCGAGGCCGTTATGATCGGGAGCTTTGTAACCTTTGGGTAGCTTCCAACGGAAATTGAAGATGTGATCGTTTGAGTTCTAGTCGATGTACGCTCCCTTCGAAGACCGAAAAACACACCTGAGATAGCTTCGACCAGAGGGCACAAACTGGTAACATAGAGCGAGAGTGGTACGTCTCTTGGATCAGATTGTAATAATTTGTCCATCAGCAATTCATTATGGCTTGATCACCTGCAACATTCTTGCGGATACAGATTCAAGTAGATCACTACGTGTTGTTGCTCTATACCATCGTCGGAATTCACGACAAATTGACATCACCCTTAATCCAGTGGCATCATCCAGATGCTCCAATCCTTGAGGTATCACTTTTGCCAGTCGCCCGTATCAGCGAACTGCTAGATTTACAGCAACTCCTAGTCACTAAAACCGTAGAGGACACCTAAGAGTGTAAGATCAGTGATTGATCGTAAACAGGAGAGACGGCGAGATGACTCACGGCCCTGGCGTCTGAGTGCGTGGACAACGTCGAGTGAAGTGACGGTCTTGCGTTGGGCATGCTCGGTGTACGTGACGGCGTCCCGAATCACTTTCTCGAGGAAGCTCTTCAGAACACTCCGAGTCTCGTCATAGACTGTGGCTGAGATACGCTTGACACCACCACGGCGAGCCAGACGGCGGATGGAGGGCTTCGTAATACCTTCAATATTATCGCGGGAAGTTTTACGGTGACGTCTGGCACCCGGCTTCCCAAGACCCTTGCTACCGTTCCCTCGCTCATTGTGAATAAGTCTTCTAGATAGAGTTCGTTGACCATCATGACTTTTCATGTTCAATTAACCAGACTCAGCTTGTGGACCAAAGAACATTAGTACCACTTTTGAGAAATGGAACAAGGATGAAAATCTGATTCGAGTACGACAGAGCAGCACATCTCTTGCTGGACTGAACGAAAGATAGATCTACCATGATCGGACACGCAGATCTTTTCACGGCTTAGAAGGAAAAACCGACTTACTTAGCTTTGCTGTTCTAGCCATCCTATCAGGGAGTTGATAAGAAGAGGGGTGGGGAAAGTGCTGAGAACGTGTGCGAGTATCGATCAGCAAGGCGACAGATAGCCTCAAAGATCTAAAACAACCTGGAAAACTGGAAGCAATAAACCATGGCACGGATATCAGAAAGTTAAGATGACAAAAATTATCAGTGTTCTTGAGTAAGCGAAATCTGGTCTGATGAGAGGTCGGCTTGGATACGTGACCATTTATGGTCGAGTAAAGCAAGAAATCAGGCCAGACTTGCTAAGAAAGGTCAAAAGTGGCAAGAAGAACTCGAATCGCATAAGAGGTCATGCGAGAAGGGAGCACATTACGTGATGGCGCTCCTCCATGACAAGACACAGTAATCTAGAAGACCAGAAGCGTTGCTTGACTCGATAGATGGACTGATTATAGCCACTTGTATGCATACCTTCAGCTTTAACACGCTCGAATGGAAATGGAAGAATGAAAATCATCTCGAACATACCGGCCATGAAGCTTGATGTACCTTGATGGATGACGGTCTAACGGCATAGAATTTACCAGCAGTGCAGTAATCAGCAGCTGAGGGCCATGGGGTAAACTTGTTGGCGGTTGATCAGCTTGTGAATAAGTGGTACCGATCCGGACAAGCAGACATCCGTGTCACCTTGCACTTACTGCACAAGGGTATCCTTTCGGTTGGTCTGAGACTTTAAAACGTGAGATGTCAATGATGATAGTGCGGTCAGGAAGTTTTGAAGAGGTTGGAGATCATCAACGCGGAGATGAGGTATACTGTCGGTGGTGATGATGGTTACTTGAGTTCTCCTGTAGCAGTATATCAATCTCATTCTCTACGCGAGCAAGTGACAAAACGCGGACGTGGGTCTTGGATCTTTGCGTTCCCGATAGACAGCCTAGAGGATTATGGCAGGATTTTGTTTGACAAAGACGTGGAGCAGTAGAGCTGAGCCAAGGAGAAAGAGCGCCGCTTTCCACAATATGGAGGACACAGGATGAAGGAGGAAAACCACTCAAGTCGTGCGCGGTAGCTCAACACAGGTTCACAGAACGGTACGCTAGCCAGATCAAGTGACAAGGATTAGAATATCATTTCAGTCTCAGAATACTATAATGCTCCCTACCAGTCTTCGAAACAAAAAAAAGAAAAAAGAAAAAGAAAACCATTTTACGAGATCATCCTGAAGGACTTGATGGCAATTGAAGAGACATCGACAAGCAGAAACCATGCCTGGAAAGAAATTCACGCGTATCTGTATGCAGTATCATCTCATGTACTTGACGCACTCTGAACAGATTGCGTGGAATATACTCAATCCCTGCTTGGGGGCCTGATGTTACCCGGAGGGTTTCGGTGATAATGATAAACAAACTTCAATACAAGTTGCAAGACCGTAGGACTATTCAAATCACAATGATACAGGATGTGGATGCTTCCAAAAGATACCTTCCAGCGACGGTTTGAGACTAGCCATAGTCAAGTGTTGTTGTATTGGAGATGTCGTGCTGGCGGGTTCTTGGCGGAATGGACATAGCGCACTGTTTGAAAACAGTGTTCATAGTGTTGAAGACGAAGATCGCCCCGTCGAACCAATTTATCATCACGCCTTCAGCCTTTGATAGACCCGCCTTGAGCTTCATGGACCATAGATGTAACGTCGACGACCACAGGCCCTACAAACTCCCTAAGCACGAGCGTTCATGCGTGGATATATGGAACCTAAGTCAAATATACTACTCATGGTCTCAAAACTATCGTCACAACCCTGCGAGACATGTTGACGAAGAATCTGGAGCTGCTCAAACTTGAGTCTGTTGAGTTCATGTAATGACTGCTCCTCCTCTAGTTGGTAGTGAATCGATGTTGGGTTCCAGTACAGTGGTTGGAGGTTGACGACTTCTCGTTCAAGCTTCTTATCCTCAAGCGATTGTTTCTTTTCGCGAATTGTACTAATCGTCTGTGTATATCTGGATGCGAGTTCCTCTTCACTCTTCAACATGGCGCTTGAGATGTAGTGGCCGATGATTGAGAGATCTTCGAAATCTGAGAGAAAGAATTTTTCAAGTGCCGCATGAGGGTGCTGGATATTGTGCAATCCGAAACTCAGGATCTGGCATAGGGGATAGTTAGAGAATGTAACAAGGTCGCAATGAGCCTTCATAGCGCGTTGCCTGGCCTCTTCAGCTTGCTTGAATAGCAAGACAAGTCGCTCATTCGGCGATGTGGCTTCAGGCATCTCCGGTTTGAACCGAGAGAATCTTTCAGGAGAACATCTGTGCAGCGGCTCGCAAAGGGCACTGAGAGCGTTGTCGCTCGTTCTCGTGTAAGACTGCAGTTGTCTGATTTCGTTCAAGTGTTTTCGAGTCCATCTGCCGAACAGATCCTTTGCAATGGCATAAGCTGGAGGGGAAGCGTAGTCGAAGAAGCTGTCTTGGATGTAGCCGATAATAGCACCAATGACGCTCAGGTTCTCTCCCAGTAAGCGCGCTGGATCTTGGTAGCCTGTCTCACTAGAGGCTCCACCGTCAGCATCTGAACCATAGTCAGACCCACAACTTGAGACTGTTTCCTCCTCGATAGGACTCATGATGCTAGGTATCCTTGGTTGATGTTCAACGTCGAATCGCAGTGATCAAGGGGCTGAGTATTTGTATTCTGCCAACCGTAACTGAGATCCCGCGCAGAGACCGACCATCTCGAGCGTTATGCGATATCTAGCCACGTATCCTTTGTCATGAAGATATTATTCTGACGCATGGAGCGGTTAAAGAACGGTATGGTCATCGGACAAATCGTCGCACACATTCTGTAGCACAATTGTGGTCATCACATGGAGAGAATTTTTTCTATTGACAGACCTACGCTGCCAGTGTGCATCAGTCACTAACGATGTGCAAATAGCGAGTGATCCGCCTGCACATAGTGTTCCCATAATGCCATGATTTCTGGCCCCTATCAAGTTACGCACGAGGAACGCACGACGTCAGAGGAAGCTGAAGTAACCCTTTCCGCTTTGGCAATCAGGTTGCGAGACACCTCATCTATTAGATACTCAAGCCAAAATTCACATATCATGAGCGGTTAAGATCACTAGCCATGTCTCTGTCCGCTGCAGTACTTGGTAAGATGATCTCTCGTTGAGACTGATCATGCGAATGGTAGACGTGCATGCCTGCGACAAAGCCCATAGCAGAGAAAAGCCGCCATGGTGCAACAGAGACAACATATCCCAACTACGAAGAAGTGAAACTGGTGGCTAAATAGCATCTTTCAGAAAAGCTTCCCTTGCTCTGCTACTGCACTACGAAATTCCATACGTAGAGTGGAACTAGGCAAAAGAGCACTTTTTCGCTCATCAAATGGAATTGAAAAACTTTGCTCATCCTTCCCATCCACCATTACCGATATCACTAGATGCACAGAGTTTACGGTCATCTCACGATGTCTATCAGATATGACGGGTGCCGCCTGCGCCATACGAGATCTAGGCGTATCGGGATCATTTTGATTATGTTTAGTGGTTCTAGGGATAAGGATTCCTCTGAATCTGGCGCGAGGCGAGGATGAAGTCTTCTTGGCTCTGGAACATGCGAGCAAGCCTCGAGTATTGAGCATACGTGCCGTGACATTGCCTTTGCAAGTTCCGCTGATTCGTTGGAAAGGATTGCTTCGCTCCTCATGTCAGCGCGGAAAATGCAACCACTGATACATTTTTGAAGTGGGCCCTGTATGACAAAGTCGCGTGGCTGTAATGGTGATAGAGCTGCTGCGAAGAATTTCTAGATACGAGCAAGTTCGATGGCGACATGTGGTAACAGCTCTTCTTTCCAACATTTGCAGTGCATCTGCTAGTCTTTCATCTTTAGAAGCTGGGACCGACATTATTCTCTGCTTAAGATGTGTCGCAGAAGATTATTGTTACTTTAATATGGTAATGATGAGGCAAAGCTTCACCTCAACCAAGCACAATTCTGTGTTCATCTGACTGGTGGGGTGTTTGTCGTCCACTTCAAGATCTGCCAGATTCAACCCAGCATGGAGCTGTCCGAGAATGAGTCCGCATATTGGGTGTCGAGTTCTCTTTTAGATACTGTTAAGGTATTCGAATCTCCCGTGAGATTTCCTCACTTCAGCGGAAGAATTGTATGAATACAGATGCTTCGATAACTATAAAGCACACGCTTCAAGCTCCTGTAGATTCCAGCTGGAGTAGATTCATAATGGCGATAGCATTCCATGAACATAAGACACGATCTGAGTCGCAGATGTCCCATGATAAGATAGCAGGACGTCCCCCAACCCCCTTCCCCTCACCTTCTCTTGAGGGTCGAGAAAAAGTCCAAAAGTTTCTCGAGAGTCGAGGATCGATCGCACATTCGGAAAGGATATATGAAGCTGAGTCAACTGAGAAACCCGAAGACCCAAAGCTAACGCAGGCTGAGCCTCGATCTCTAAAACAGCAGTACAAACAGGTAACCGCTACTACAGATCAATATCTACCCTGTAGTACATAGTGCTGTAGTAGGCTGACGAGCGACGGGCCAGAGAGTAATTACGATGTTTCCGGCAAGAACTGCGCGATTGAAGGTGGATCATCCTCATAGCAACATTGTTTTCGATATGGTCATAGCACTACCACGAGGCAGAGAAACAGTTGTTAGATATTGCACGTGCGCTCTGTGCAAAGTTAGCATTAGCCTATCTGGAACGCTGCATGAAACTTGATTGTCCCCAAACACTCTTTTGCCACAAGCTAGTTAGTTCTAAGATTGGTTGCCACTCGTTCGAGTTCCTAAAGGATGATGTACTCGCGAGGCGCCTTGTTGAGACAATAATAGGCTTTCAAAAAGCTATCTATATCTATGAAGGCCCTGAATATTGCTTCACAGCTTCCGAGACGGCAGTCTCTCCAACGAGCAGCACTTCGTAGAGGCGCTAGAGGACCAGTTGTCTAAACATTTGATTCAGCCTTTGTGCAGGGTCAACTTCGATCGAACATGACGAGAAACGTTACAGCCAGGTGATCGGCGATCCGAATAATGTGGTACGTGATGCTCGCGTTTCCGCCATGCTAAACCTAATATGGAAGGTGGGTTCGAGGTGGTAATCTATTCGGGCTGGGTAAACTCGTCTCTGTCGTCTCCCTTGGACCAGCTCATATTGATAACAGCTGCGTATGTCTTCATACAAGGGTGACCGCCTGTGTGAAAGGGTCAATTCAATGTGTATTGTAAGTTTCGGATCGGGTTCGGCGGTAGATGCCGTACCACAAGCCTTCGAAAATGGCACGAACGAGATTGGCGGTGCGTAAACTATAAGAAAAACCTACAATTAGTCTCATCCACCACTATTTCAGATCTGAGTCTCCCTTGTCTCGCTATTAAGCAAGAAAGACTCTGTCCTAGCCTAGTCGCTAGAAGACGTCGTTCTATCTCTATCAACCAAGAACATGGATAACTATGTCCAATACAATCAACAAAACCCTTATCGCACGCCATATGGGCCCAACAATGGGATCCCAGGATACTTCAAGTATCAATCCATCATCCCACTAGTTCCTGTGCAGGCCAATTCAGGTTGGCCTCAACAGATACCGAACCTCAATCCTCGGTCCTCCAATGGACAAGTTCGTAGCCGCACTAGATATCTGGAGCACCACAACATCGTCTCGAATCTGCAGTCGAAGAATGAAGCACGAACGAACGGGGAATTTCTATCTCACTCCAAACGACGAGATATTGACTTTGGAGATGCTGCGAATCAACTCAATCGAGTGGAGGGCATCGTTACGCAACTCAAGATCTTACAAAATCAATCTCACGACTCACACAAGCAGATACGAAGTTCGATGGCTCAAATCGCCAGCTCGCAGGACGGGATTCGGATGTCGCAAGACCGAATTCAAAGGTCGCTAGATCAGACAATTTTACGACTTAGTCGTCTAGAAGAGAAGATGGAAGAAAAGGAAGCCGTCAAAATGCAAGAGATCTCCAAGCAATCTGCTTCGCAAAATCACACGATGACGGATTCAGGATCTGGCCTGAGGATTAGCGGAAATGCCTCAAAGCGAAGAGGAAGCGATCGAAAATCATCAACCCTAACCCGACGGCGCAAGTCCGTCCAAAACAATGTTTCATCGAAGGCCAAGGAGTCAGGCGGGGAAGTTCGTCGACGATCGAAAAGGTTAGCAAATACAGGAACAAAACGTGCGCCTATGGTATGACGGCTCGAACAGCAGTTTCGTCGAGGAACGGAGGACTTCTCATCTCCATCTGCTATCGATGCGGTATTCAACAGCTCTGTGTTATGTTAGTTCTCTTTGAATACCATGGTCCTATATCTGTATTAGATCATACAAGAAAGCCCAGACCAGCATGACCAAAAGCGCTTTGTTTGACCGTTATCCGAGCAAACAACAATATAGCTTTTCATCCATACAATGCGCATAGACTAATACTTCGGGAACACGTCTTTATGTGCTGCATCTCATAACTCATACTGCTCCCCTGGAGCACATGGATCTTATGCAATCGAGGTCTAGCACTCCATGCTCACACATTTCCGCGGGCTCTATGCCTGTGACGACCTCCTAAGGTTCTGAACGGAATCTAATGCTTAACTACACATTCAAGCTGTGATCGGTTGGCTAGACATATCACACACCGTGCTATGGAAGAACTTCCTTGTGTGAATTGGCGTCTATGCCATGCCTTGTAATACCTCTCCTACATACTGTACATCGTAAACATTGTCTGGAGCATTGTTGTAGATCTTGTTCCAAAGCGCACGACCAAAGTCCACAGTCGCTCCATTGACCAAACTTTGATCTGTGTTCGGATCGTTCAGCTGCCCACCCACGCCAATGCAGCTTGCGCAACGATCCAACACCATCGCAGTCGCACTCACGCCCGTCATCGGATTTGTGAAACTCACATATTGTCCGCAATTTACCGGTTCAGGCTGAGACTTCTTCTCAACTTCCAAGGTATTTTCGTATCGTGTGTAGAATGCTACGTAGTATCCATCGGGGGGGTAGCTTAACCCATCGCACCTGAAGGTCGAGGTGCTTTCGGCGTCGTACACTGACGCCATCTTCCCCCCGACCGTGTAAGAACGTGTGCCGTAGGTGTCTCGCGAGGGCTTCCAAGCTTGCGGTACGAACATCGACTGTATTTTGGAGGATGTGATCGGACTGCTCGGTGCTTCGAAAACACCTGAACTATATAGTGGCAGACTCGACTGCTCGTCAGCCGGGGCCATTGTTTGAGTGGAGACAATTTGAGTATTGATTTGTGTAGATTTCAAGCCTGGGTCTATAGTCTGTTCATTTACTGGTGGGACAAGGACGCCGGACACACAAAGATAGCCATTTGATGGCATCGAATGCCACATCTGTGAACCGCAGAGCAGATAGTTGTCGTTGTTCCCTGACTCTTGGCAGGTACCTTCTACACAGTTATCTTGAGCCATAAGGGTTGTAGCTTGGATAAGAAAGGCACACGCTAGGCTGCAGGGTCTTGTTCGCGATGTCCTCATCGCAGAGCCCATGGTCTTTGGAAGAGTCTTGATCACTCGATTCCGTATATCAAGGGTCGGATGATATATATATATATGTATATACATGCAGATATATATACATGTGTACACATGAATCGCTAATAAGTTAGCCCCCTCAACGCATGAGCTGAAGTCTTGACGTGATACATGCACTCGGTCTACAGAGAATTTTTCAAGCTTCATACGATTTGGTGCAGAAGCACCGCAACAGGTATGACGAAAGATCATGACACTCAAGTGAGCGAGGTTGCAGATGTCTTTTGTCCACGGGATTTAGGACAGTCAAATGCCAGTATGCTGTTAATCTGTCTTAGTCCCCAGCCTCGAAAGCGTTAAATGTGCATACCTTGTCGGCCTTCGATTCTGTGTCTTGCAAGACCCGCATCTTTTGCCGGCGATAACAAGATTTCCACAGTTGTGGCAATTTCAAGCCTGCTTGGAGATCAGTCATGAGAATTTCCAAAGTCAAGGTGTGACAACGATTACAGCTGTGGTTTGCCTCGAGATACATGTTATGACAGATCCTGGGGATGTCTTCATGCACAAAGGGCCTTCCTCTCGCATTGAATCATTACAAGAGATCTCGGGATGTTCAGGAATCTGCCCTGCTTGACCTGAGGGCTCTGACATATTTATAAACCTGTATTTAGAGATTTTGAGGTGCGCCTGATCGATATTTCTCGGGCGAGCGAAATCGAGAGTGGAAGCCATTATGGGGATTGAGGTAAATACATATATCGCGAAACTCGGACGAGGTGAGTAAAGACGCCAAACAAGAACCATGAATGTTTTGTGATTCCCATATAGAATTGCTTGCAGGAGTGTTCCTTACTTGATGGTGCATCGGATGCTGTGTGACTGGTAGAATACCCGCGTTCACTGCTGCATGAGCTTAAATGCGGAACTATGTTTCCATTTCTGTGGACGTAAACCCCCTTCCATCGGACTGATTTGATTCGCATACCTACGTTGTCGTGCTACGATCTGCATCAACAGATGGAAGGGACGGGTGTGGAGATTGTGCCATTACGCCATACATGCTCAAACGGATGCTCATGGTGTCACTCATGCAGCATCGCGCCGCTAATGTCTCAAGAGCACCGTGACTTACTAGGGTAGGTCTGTAGCAACGATTAGTTGGTCCAGGTGCTGGACGTAGCCGCCAGGCATGAAATGAGAGGACGGAACTCGAGGGGTAATCCTGCGAGTTATTTCTCCCGCACAGAGCTCTATATATGGCAGTGGCTAAGATATCTAGCACAGCCCCTCGATGGAACTTGTCGCCTGGAGCCAGGCCAGGCAAGAATGTACGACCAAGTTGTTGCTAGAAAACCACGCGAGTTCAAACCGGACGGCATCTGCCTCCTTGAGGGGACGCCTTCCGGTTGTAGAAATGTGACCGCATGAATCTGTGCGCAATAGCCTCTGCGTACTTTGGAGTCCTGAATGTACACATAAATGGATCGGAGTTACTGATCGGTCTGGACCTTTCTACTGTCAAGAGATTGGCGAGATGTCGCCCAGACATGCGGATTCGTGGCAACTATCACAGACATTATCGCTTACGAGAGGAAGTATAGAATGTTGGCATGGATGGACAGCGCAGCGAAGTTTATGCCAAACTTCTGTCAGTGTGATGTATAAAAGTGAACGGCGCATGAATCTGTCGGATGTACAGGTATCAAATTTTGTGACAGTGTGCCATGTCCAGCTTATTGAAGACTTTCCATGATGTTTCCGAACAAACTCTTCTCGACACGGATCCTCCGTTACCATCTAGTCTTGCCTGCAAATTGCCGATCTGACCAATCGAATTCTGCTGTTAGGTACAGCGTGTTGCCATGAAATATTTTGTCGTAGCGACAAGGCTACGCGTCCATGGAAGATAGATTTTTAGAGATGCTTGACCTGCACTTGACACGACGAACACACGTCACCGCAGATCTATCTGTGAGAATTGTGCTGGAAGTGATAGGGGGAGATATCAGTCCCAAATATGTTATACCTGAAGTCCATATCAGACCGGTATCGTTGGAACGAGGTTTTCTGATGAATGACCTTCCACAATGCCACACTCCTGGGGTCAAAGATTGTACGTATATGGACTATGTAGTGAAGTAGAAAGATAATAATAATCTCTATTTGGTATGAGCAATACAAGTCTGTTAGATATGAGAACCTCGAAATCCTGGGTCCCATGAGCATCTTGTGAGTCGGTCGAGGTGATATTCCGAGACATCAGCTCCAGCTTTGCCGCTCTATCGTTTTGATGATTGGACTCTGGTCACGTGCGTGAGACAGGCAGATCTTGCACTAAGGAACCGAGAGTAGTCTCCACCTTGCGTCTTCGAACTTTCACCGGCAAACTCCCAACCCTTAAGACACCTCTTCTGACGATGGCGCCAAACTCAGCTAAGGATCCCGTCGGTTCCCACTCGTACTCGGTCATCTATAGAGAATGTGAGACATGGGAAGAATAATTGGGGCAAGTTGAAACATCTGAGGCTGATGAGAACCTGCTTCAAACTTACCTTCGACAGGAAGATAGCGAGCTCCAGAAGCGCAACTTTCTGTCCGAGACATTTAGACGTACCAGACCCAAAGTTCAGCTCAAGGGCTTTAAGCATGTCTTCCAGACATCCTTGCTGAGTGCCGCCACGTCCATGGCTCGTCATCCATCGAGATGGGTCGTATTCATCAGGATTCACGCCGAAGATCTCGGCATCCCTCATCGTCGCGCCCAGACATATACTGCACTTAGATTTAGCGAAGAACATCACTAAGGATCGTTAGAGGGAGGCTTACCCAATGTGAGTGCCGCCCGGAATTCTGTAAGTCGGATAGCCTTCGGGCAGCGTAAGTTTTTCCCTAAAGTGAAGCGCTGGTGGGCAGAGCCGAAGAGACTCATCTCTCAGTGCTGAAAAATATGGATATTCTTTGCGCTTGGGTAATTCGACAAATTCGCGCGCAAATTCCTGTTTAATACGGTTCCGCGTACTCTTCGACTGTAAAAGAAACTTCGCACCCAGAAGAGCAATAGCTGGAGCTGTGACCGCGGAACTAGCTATCCTAATGGTATGTAAGCCGTGCTGAGATTGTTGATCCCGTACATCTGGTAATATGTTAGATACTCACATCTGGACGTTGAGATTATCGGCTACCTGGCCGACGTCGAATTCTGACACTTGGAGACCGGATACGATGTCGGCATGCCTATGTTTCAACAAAGTGCCTATCATAGGCGGAGCGAGCATATTCTCGGCAAAGCGGCTGGCGACAACCTTTTTGACAGTGGCAAGTGTTCTGCCAAAAGCAAGACGTTGGTCAAGCTTCAGGAAGGCTGAAAGTCCTCCGACACAGACTTGAATCCATGGAAACATGGTCATCATCATAAATCCCAGTTGGCCGTCAGAGACAGTCCGACTGATAGCTCGGACGTCCGACTCGGTTAGATCCTAGAAAGGCTTATCAGCATCTGATCTAGGATGAGATTGTGGCTTCCCACCTGTCCGAATGCCATGTTGCTAAAAGCTTGTATGGAAAACTGCTCAGAGATCTGCGCGAGATCAACTTCTGCGACGCCTTCGTCGGCTCGATCAATGTGTTCGTCTAGAACCTTCGCCAAGTGGTTCTCGACACTACAACGTAGACTCTCCATCATTCTGAACTCATTGTACGCAGGTGTCATCTTCTTCCGGCGATGTTCATGGTGCGCCATATCCGTCAAGGTTGTCACATTCGGTTCGTGGAACGGATTCGGGTCAATAGCAGCTCCATACCATCCAGATCTTGGGCTCCCGAACTTCTTATTGTCCAATTGGCGAATGAGGTTTGCATCAGATGTCGAGAGTCGATTGGGTCCAATACCTGTGTCGGTGTAAGCAATGGCAAACAGACTGGATGAACATGCAACTCACGGACTATGCTCCCTTGTTTTCTGTGCCATTGTTCCAACCATTCGTAAAAGTCACCTCTCCAAATGTGCCAAACTATCGGCGCAGACGACAGGCCAGCAAACCAGGACCCGGGATGATGACTGAGGCGTTTCCAGGAGAGTAAATCGTCAGACAACCAAAGCAGATTCAACTCTATCGATAAAAAGATCCAATTGCGTGTGAGCAACAGAATGGTTGAGAGTAGGATTACAACTAGAAGTACTGATGGGCGCACGGGTTCGTCTGACTTGGAGTATCGGTGTGCTAGAGTTGTACCCGCCATAGAAGCTCTTATCATGATCATAGAGGCTAGCACGGAATGGAACAAGAAGCCCTCTTCGAGGATGATCAGCTCGCGTATAGTCGTACTACGGGATAGAACAGGCACATACGCTGTGCTCCATAGGTCCAGATCATACAGGAGCCTGAAGCAGCTATTGTCAAGAGCATCTTATTGAGCTCTGTCGACTTATGACCGCACGGTAGGAGTGGGTACGAGATGGAAAAGTAAGGGTCATTGGGATTCACATACTCAGCTTATATTCACACGGTATCTACTCAACAGTTTTAGAATTATCATGTGGTTACTCACGCGGTAAACTTACCATAGAACCTCTGGACGGCCATGCCATCGTCAAGTCACCTTGAAGAGGACACAGTAAACTATGTAAAGATATCTTGAATCTAGGTTCTGAATATTTCAAGCACAGACTTCTAGTGGGAAGGCGGTATTCTACTTGGCCTAAGAATTGACCCACACTGGCACCAGACCGCTCCAACGGTGGTCGCATTCCTTGCAATGGAGACGATCTGCTCTATGGTCCAAAAGAGAAGCATACACTGCTGATTGTAATTGTTTTATCCGATCTGTACTGAATTCCCCGTGACACGAAGACGATGCAGAACTCAAAAATTACGAGTCGGATCACGAGAACCAGATGGTAGTATCATTGGCTCCTTGCCATACATGCAGGTCCCTCTGCAGAGGTGAAGTTTGCAAGCATAGAAAGCGTATCCTATCAGTTAAGAAATGACCCAGCATAGAGCTGGTCAGCTCTACCGTGCCTACCCCTATCCTCGGCTCCTTCCATGACGCGTCATCATTCATGCTCCTCACCATCTATCGGCTTCTCCATTGTAGGTACACGCCAATCAATCATGTCGGTGGGCTGGATATGATACTGACCTGCGCAGTATCATCGATCTGAACATGAGATGCTTTTGTGAACGCAAAAAACCTCGTGACAGAACTTTGTATGGGAGACCTCTGACGGTGCCTAGAGACGCTAGCTATACTAGCAGATAAATCAATATACGTGGCCAGTAATCTGTCTTTGTTGTTAATAAAAGATGGTGCCGAGAGATAAAACGTAGTGTCCATAGGTCTTGGTTTGATCCACGGCTATCGCGCCCCCGTCTGTATCCTCATCTTAAACCCGACTTGTGTCTGATTTTGAGAAATCTAGCTGCATTTGATCCGACGCATATCCGAGCACAGAGTCTGGAATATGGTTTCTTCCGACGATTCGACATCTGTGATGGCTTACTTAGTGTTGCGCATCGTTTCCATGAGCTTGACATGTTCACAGAGTCGCATATAGTGCGACAGGTTTTGTCTTGTATTCTGGCAAGATTAGACTCCTCCACATCGCGAATGATATGGGGAGCAACCACTCCAATCATGTCAGTCGTGCACACAGGGGAGAAACAGTCCATAGCACAAATGATTTCACGACAAGGGTTTAACGTGAGTCGTCATATTGGCAAGCTACGATCGAGGATTTGCTACACCATGCTCCACATCTCAGCAGAATACGTCGTTGTTATCTAGTCAATGAGGTTCTTGAATCTTCTCGTTGCTTCGCGAACAAGGCGAGCAGGTTAAGGCAGGTCAGGCTTCGATGACCGAAAGGAAGACAAAGGATTCCACAATTCCCGTGGCCTCAAAGCCAGACACGCGCGTTTTCGCGGCCCCATCATAGATGTTCCTCACTCATCTTTGCACATCAATGCTTCTTTCTGCGCTTAGAGTTACCTTTGCCGTTGGGCAAGTCTTGCTGGTTAGTCGACGGGCCATGGTGGACGGAAGTGCTGTGGCTTACCTGATTCACTAGTATTCTTCTAGGACATGCGGATCAGTAATTAACAACACGTGGATAGGATTTGGTGACGAACTCGGCCTTTACGTGAACCACTTATACGCCGTTCTTTGACGTCATCGCCTTTTGCATGCTCACTCATCTTGTCGGATTCAGAGCTGCCCTCTGCGTTGTTGAACGTATCTTTCTCAATGTTCGCAAGGATGAATGCTATACTATTGTAGGGATAGCGTTTTTGTTGGTAGCAAGAAGACGTTTCCCTATGTGGTGGGCTCTTTGAGACCGACATTGGAACAGTGCTCTCCGAAGAAACCGTGTTCGATAGAGCTTTGACCGGCTCGGGATTCTTTTGCTCATCGGCCGAGGAAGCATTCTGTAGTTGCGAGTCGACTTTGCGGAGGATGGGTCGGGTCACAGAGAGCTGTCCGGATGTTTGTGTATCTGCAACCGTCGAGCTCGTTGAACCCTGGGTCTTCTCCGTCGTTATCACAACGTTTTCAAGATTAAGATTCTCCGGAAAGCGAACCATGTTGAGCATACTCGAGGACAATTGTTGCGCGTCAGAACAGCGGCTGCTCCGACGATGTAGATATGTGTCTAAGAGGATTACAGGCACGTGTGAAAAAAAAAGTATTCGCTACATTCCGTACAAACATCACGGCAATCGGGCGACAATCAAAAACAATAAAAATGAGTGAAGCGGTCGTGCGAAGCACATACCAGTGCACTCGCCACCTCTGCCATTAGCGCTTTGGACGCAAGCCATGCGGCAAAGTCGCATATAGATCGAACCTGACGTGGTCGTCGATCGCGACCGTCGAATTTACCCGCCAAACAACATGATTTAGTGTAATGTATCACGATCACTTGGTTACGGACAGGTCGCGATGCGGGGTTGCCGGAATTTATCGGGTACGCTAATCCTGAGCGTCGCTTCTCCACTCACTCGTACGTGCCGCCGCCTCGTTACGCTCGCCAGCCACTTCTGCACGCGAGTCACACGAAGAGTCCTGTGCGTCTCGTACGAACGACGATCAGAGGAGGGACACGCTCGGGACCGATCATCACAACATTGTAATGTCGAGGGCACGAGAGGTCTGTAAAGTTTCCCATAGACGCAGATAGACTATAGCGTTCGATCGTTTTCATAGTTACGGAAAGTATACAGAGCCGCGCCTAGCAACAAGCATCGGAAGGGGAGCTTTGTTTGTGGCCCAGTTTGTATTCAATCTACCCTTTGGGCTTTTTGCTGGCGAGTCATCTCGCTATCCAGGAATTTTCAGACAGCTATCTGTCAGCGATAACGTAAAACAGGGTACCGTGGTAAAGACATCCCGATCGCGTCACGAATCATCGTAAAGTAAGACATATCAACCTATTCGGTCAGTTTCTAGTCCTGACTATGTTACAATGTCTCAGGATAGCCTGTTCGAGTTCGATTCAGTGGATTGTACACTCGTTCGGTTTTTGTAATTTATGCTCTTGAGGGCGCTCTCCACATCGAGCCTGGACATATGGGCTAAGTCCACACAGACCTCTTTTGTGTCGGATAGTTTATTTTAGTTCTTGACGGGAAGCAAAGCATTGTTATTTTCGCGTCTAGTACCAGAGCCCAGTCGTTTTCTGATTGGCTGTAAGAAACCTAATCAACAAGACTGCATCCTCATATCTTGAGCCGTTTGATGATCTCAATACTTGAAGATTAACCAGGAAGATTGCAAGAGTACGATATATCAATCGTCAACTCCCCAACTTGTCGTCAAAGCACAGGTTCGTACAGATCCAGATTCTCTCTTGCGTATCTCCCGTCGAGCGTACACCTCGGCTCATCTGTGTAGCTTGGACATCATGACACTTCCAAAGTCTAGGCAGGATTTGTTGATCACCAAACGTCATGCCTCGTTCAGTCCAGGTTACCTGGAGGCTGTTTATCCCGTGCTATCACCTTATACTGCTCCAGAGCATCATCAGAGCAATGGAGAAAGCCACGCTCAAGCGAGTTCGAAGTCTGAAGCCTGGGATCCTAAGGGCTTGCTTCGACTGAGTGCAGCAGACGCGCTCGATCTGGTGATAGCCACGTCGGGATTGTTTCGTGACTGCGTAGGAAGGAAGTAGTAGGAGCTCATGGTGCTCAATCGCAATATGGCCTGAGCATCGAGTCTCGGGAAAGTCTTCTAAAGTCTCAGGGCAAAAGAGCGAGCTTGTAACTCAACAAGGATTCAGATCAATCCTCCACATCCCTTGGGACTATTTGATATAACTGTCATCATTTAAGCTCAGTTCTGATCCATCTGTTATGAACACATCCATCAGAAATAAGTTGTCAAACCTTCTTCCCCAAAAGACATCAGTCGTTGAGACTTCAATCGTGCTGTGCCCACGTGAGTACTTCCAGTAGTATGCAAGGAACGATATAAGCTAGCCTATGGAGAGACACGATCTTTTCCGGTCGGGACGATGGTTATAGACTGGGCTCTCTTGTCACCAACAGCACTCTCTGCCAAGGCCCTTGATGCTAAACGATCCTTCACCCGTTCGTCCAGTCGAAATCGACCTTTCATATGCTTACTAAACTACTACAAGTAGTACCTCTTGAATTTCCACAAGAACCGATATCACCTG
Source organism: Aureobasidium sp. EXF-12298 (assembly GCA_024195555.1). Lineage (NCBI taxonomy): Eukaryota > Fungi > Ascomycota > Dothideomycetes > Dothideales > Saccotheciaceae > Aureobasidium > Aureobasidium sp. EXF-12298. Next base: position 42,437 of record SWBJ01000286.1, on the reverse strand, counting down.
TGTGTGGACCAGTTTGACTAGGAAGTTCCTGGACATTTCCACATGGCGTAGAGGCAGCGAGTTTCTCGCAGGATGATGGATCGGACATCCGATCCCCAGTGACCCTGCTATTCTGACTAGATCAGGGTGGTACCAGAGATGAATAGGAAGGCTTATCGACATGCTGTACCTTCTGCGCGTTTCACATGGCATAGATGAAACCATATTATGATTGGTGCCATACTATAAATAGCCATCCATCATGAGATGTTTTTACATCAGATGTCTCACTGATCCTGGAACACTGCACTACGAGTTTCGCTTTTCTCGTTACATGTGATCTATAAATATGCTCTGTCGTTGGAAGAATGAGCTTGGATTTGAGCAGATACTATTCCTGTTCCTTCGGGTCACATATAGGGTAAGAGGATGTGACATGTTGTACTGGGCCGAACACAGAAATTTCGAGAGCACCTCCAGGATAGATAAATCTCGCCATTGACCCGTTCTTCGAAGTCATCATTAGCGCTTTCGTAGATAGCGTTGAAGCTCGGATCAATTTGTTCCCCTATCTATGGTCGATCGCGAACGCGATGACAAGCTCAGAGCAAAAGAGGAAGAACAACCGTGAGGCGCAGACCAGGTACCGGCAGCGTAAGAAGATGCGCCAAGCTCGCCTGAAAGACGAAGTCAGGCAAGCCACAAGCCGAGTTGAACATCTCAGACAAATTCTCAAACAGCGTACCCGTAAGGAATCATCTCGTCCGCCCGAAGACATAGTCTTACCAACCATCGACAAAGACCAACATTGTACTACTGCTTCCAGTTTGGATTGCCCGGAATCGTTGCGCGATCTTACAGATGCCAGCCAAGAGCCAATCGCGCCAGGCAGCTTTGGCTTTCACGACCTCTCACCATTGTTTCCGCCACATGCAGCACAGTCAGATTTTGACCTCCTCGTCGACTGGGAGAAGATTGGTACCGATGTTCTTGATGCAAAAGAAGATTTTGCCTACAAATCTGGTACCGAGTTGCTTTTGGACGGTCTCAAGCCTGATTCAAACGTGCAAGAGGATAGTGGTGCTGCTCACTGTATCCAGACACTGGCTAGCGAACCATCACTGGAGTATCAACCGCGTATGGACATGGAACTGAATGATAAGCTTTATGGTCTGACTGTTGAAGGTAATCCACAAGACAGTGATGCGCATGCTCTAAGGGACGGCTCTGGACTAAGCTTGCCTCATCCAGAAGACATGAATCTTGACACTCAACCACCGGGCTGCTCATCACACTTAGCATCAACTAGTCCGGCATACAGCACTGGTATAGGTCTCGCCATCTGGCCTTGGACTCATCCGTCAGTCCTTACTTATGGTTCATGCCAGACGGCGGTCCAGCAGGTTCTGTATGCTTTACAGAGCATGATGTTGGTAGCGGATGTTCCAACAGGATTTGGAATGTCTAACAATCACTTTTACTACAGTGATAGCCACATCAAGCCATTGAGGGGGGCTCATCCCATGTAGGAGATACATGTCCCATAGATATCGGAGAAGATTTTGCCACCATCTCTTGAGACATAGCCTTGGATCTCGAGCTCGAGTCGTGGATGCTTAGAGATCAGTATGTAGGATATTCTCTAATCTTTTCCCACTAGCTTTGTCACCGACAAGACCCAAGATCTCGTCTCAACATATGATCCATCTGAGAAGAACTTAACGTCTAAATAGTTTGTATCTCATACTTAGAATGGGGAATCAATTTGAACTCGTTCCCAGGCTCTAGATGGCTTACATCCCTCCACAAATTATGGAGTCGTTATGTCGCTCGAACTTCGGGCGTCAGCTCGGATTCTCTAGTATATGTCGGGACGGTAATTTGCCGCGCTCGTCATGTTGATCTGCAGGTTACAGGTAAGCTATGATGGTGACTTTCCCAAAATTTGGCTCCTTCCCTCACAGCATAACATACATATATACAAGAAGGGCTATCTTGATTGACAGCACTCATATCGGGACAGGGGATGTATGTAGGCGAAGCCTCAACTGTCTTTCGATCTTCTGACTTACCTGTGTTTGAGTTATGTTCCATCCGATACTACATCACGATTTGCCTCAATGTAGGTTAGCAAGCTTTGAGCGGGCGAAGCTTGTTCGTTAGCAAAAGAAAGAGTATGTAGGTCTCGACTACTACATTCGGGATTTCATTCGATCAAGCGATTATAGGAAGATATTACGGGAGATATAGCTTTACATATCATCTGGTATCCCATGAATAGACTCATCGGCGCTTCCCGCACGTCATCATTGTCTTCAAAACTGACAGTAGGGTTCATAACTCGGTACCGACAAGAGCTGAGGGTCTGGATTGGGCATTATATGCTGTGGGTTGTACCCAGAAGTCGAGCTGAAAGTCAGGGGTAGAACCACGACAACCGGCAATACACCCATGCTTAGATGTTGCCAGTGATTATATGTGTGAGGAGCCGGAAAGTAGGATGAAGTCTGATGAAAGTTTTGACCAGCCGGCTCATAGTTGGAAACAATAGGGAGCGTTCGATTTTCCGGTATCATTTGTGATCTCAGTGTAGCTGGACAAAACTGATTTGTTTGGCCACCAACGGCATGACAGGCTTCCAAATTATATGTGATTTTACTCTCAGATTGCGCACGTGTGACAACCGGTGGCCGTCTTGTACTTTGCATTTGATCGCTACCGGATGGTAGTCCCAGTGATGTTTGGTCATTTTCCGCTTCAGAGATCGGAAAGTCCCCGATCTCGAAACCGTAATCATCGTCCTGTTGAGGCGGGTAGTGCTTTTGTAATGCAGTGAGTGTTTCCATTGGCTTCGATTGTGTTTCCGGACCAAGTTCAAAATCTTCCTCATGGTCCTGATCACCTGGCTCATTTCGCAGTCTCTTCTTCAACTCCTCCTCTGTTGACCCAAGAAATTCTAGCCTTCTTTCCAGCTCCCCCTCAAGAATCTCCATCTTTTGCCTATACTTTCTCTGAGCGTTACTGTTTTGCTGACGTCTATGTTCGTCGCTGGAGAGAGTTCGCGCGTCTGGAGACATGTAGACTCTGTGAATATGGGTGACTGTTGTGCTAGCTGTTTCTCGAGATTTGAAAAAGCAGTCTTGCAGAATCATGTTCGCCATCCTGATTTATAGGCGATAGGTTTCACTCTTACGCCTGCTTCCTGTATCAAAGTCACAAATAGATCACACCAGATAGGATCTATGTTTCAGTTAAAGCGAGATCATGTCAGCTAGATTCTAGACGAGTGTTGCAACGGTCGATTGCTTCACGTGTCGATGTGTAAGCTAAGAGCGCACAGACATTTTAGGCAGAACATGTGTTCAAATAGCTTCAGATATTACATGCGCCTTGTCAAAAGTATGTACGATCCTGAGCTCGAGAAGGTCTGCCACGATTTCACCCGATGCCAGTTTACCCTTGATCCGCGCTCATCTTGTTCTCATGATTGGTGAAACGAGTTTTGCGAATATCAGTAAGCTCGAGCATAACAAAGGCATGTCTGAATTGTCCGGAAAGGATACAGGGGCTCAATTCCATGATCTCATGCTCTTCGGACTGGACTTCTACGCGATTCCAGTCTTCATTCGACACGGTTCACACGAGTGCGCCCTTGTGAATATCATTTGCCACATTACTCGTTCGCCGATGTAAAGTTCGCTTCTCGAACGACATGTTTAGACCTTGCATTCACGGTCTAAGGGAGATTCATCGTTACGATGAGCAACAGGCACAAAGTAGTAACGGTGAACTTCCGCCGTGGTTAGTGCATTCATGATAGAGTCACTGCGTAAGATACCGGCTGTAACACTTTACTATACAGAGCCTGCATGATTACCCACACCAAACCGACGAGAGTAGTACCCAGCGCTGCGTTAGTTCCAAGCACTAAATATGCAAAAATACCCATCCTGCCCCTCCGACAAGTCGATGTATGGTAATTGAGCAGTCAAACACAACTACGTCATCCTAATGCGCTGGATGCATCATCCCTGCAGATTTTGACGATTTGTTACGATCGTAATCTATGTCTGTTGTTCGATGGAGTCTTTAAATTATCACTAGCGTCGATGATCATGTCTCCCCTCCCCGACTCCAACTGATCATGTTCTGGACATGATCATGCCAGTAGTGTTTTGCCGCTCGACGTAAGCATCATCTACAGTAATTTGGATTGCAGAAATACATATTTGATCGTTGATTCTCTCAGTCAGAAGGACGAACATGTGTAGCTTTATCAAAGGTCGTCCTAGAGGATCCAGCGACATCTTCGCCGAGTCCGCTTGGCGGCCGTCACTCGAACGATATATCAATGGCGAGACTAGCGATCGCAGAAGTATACAGGATCAGGAAATGCTTGCAAAGGTCTACGCAGCGCTGCAAAATCGTGATGAACTCCTGGTCGTCTGTGTGAGTATGTTCGCAACCATAGGATTCGGAATCTCTCCAATCGCTGACCAGTCTCATCGAGTCATAGATCATCGAAACGTGCCAAGGTATTGAGCAAGGGACCAGCAACGCGTCAGATCTACAGATAATCTCCCATCTCGCTCGGTTTCTCAGTCAATTTCCTAGACCCCTGTCCGAGGTTGCAAGGAGTCTTAGAGACGCAGTGAGCATACAAGCCGTAGGGGTCCTCAATCATGACCAGCACCCACACTGCTTCAGATCTCAGAATCAAAGACAACCAGCAGCAACCTTATCAGCGGTGTGATGGTCAGTCTAGTTTCAGCAGCTCGAGTGAAACAAATCTAGCTTTTTGAATCGCGAACTCAGGCATCATCGATACATTTTTCTATTTCATCACCGACCTTTGAAAGTCTAACATAAAGGTACGGCGACGCTCATATTCTGATAGCAGATGCTCGAACTTACAGTTGCTCCGGATGGTGTTGAAGATAGTCCAGCATCGTAGGGACCTCAGTTCTATCCACAGTTTTGTCAGTAGATGGCGAAGCTGTTTCTAGTAGTCCAGATTCTCTCGCAGTTAGAAACTCACATGAACACTTTGTCATCTTGCCAGAAGTTGAATTTGCATTCGGTGCATTTGAGTGACAGTGGATAACAGCTGGTCTAGAAATTCCCATCACCTTTACTCGATGTCGGTTCTTACCAAAGCAAGAGGCAGCTCTATCTTGTTCGATGAGGACATCTTAATGAAACAGCATTTGGCATCCATAAATATAATACTGTCCAGTCATAAAGCAACACCAATAGTGGCTGACTTGGTGGAGGTCAGGTCATTGTTCATATTACATGGTGACACGGATCTCGGGCTCGAGTTAGTGATCAACGTCGAATTCTCGGGAGCGACTAAGAGATATGTCCGCGCACTGATAAACAGGAGAAGTCGAGACGAAAACACTTCTCTAGCTTAAATCAGGCAACGGAAATGTGGCGGACATCGATAAGGTAGTACCCGATTTATCGCAACATTATCTTATATGTTTACCGCCAAGAGTTCCAGATACATCACGAAGTCTTGGAGACATCAAGATCCGTGTGTACAAGTTGTATACAGATTGCAACGCGATTGTCTTGACTTTCTGAGGACATTCAAGATAAGATATATCCAAGTGAACTAATGACCGTACTCGGTGTCATCGGGATCAACAATACCTGACTCAAGCTGACCGACCAGTTGGAGGTATTGCGTCATCTGAGAGATCACTTATCTCTTGACATATAGCCTTGATCTCCAAGGCCGTCGGGGCTTGTGGTGCCCCTTCAGACTTCCGGAAGTCTGCAGAATCAACCCACTGGAACCAATCTACGTGTGTCAGATAAATCCAGCAGAAGACTGTTCAGCATTAAACTGTACCTTGCCTCGAATCTTGCAACAACTCATGTAGCAGCTGCGATAGACGTAACACGAGTGAGCTGTTGCGCACAGGTCCACGCTTACCGATCAACTCAAGCAGCTCTATACTTGATCTTAGATCGACTGCATCCCGTGCGCTGATGTCTTCGGAGTGAGAAAGCTCATACAACTCAACGCGGGCATCTTCGATTCCTCTCAAACAAGTCAAAGTTGTGGCTTCTGGCATGAATGCGAATGAACAAGGTGATTCATGGATGGCCGTAGTTTCTCTGCACTATATAGACGAGCTTGTAGAATGCTGTGAGATTGCGACCATTAGCAACACAGATAGGGTCTACAACCATGACTCTCCCTGAGCGTAAGATCTCATCTCTGAAGACAAAGCTCGAAGTCACATAATGTGTAATCGAAGCTTGATCTTGCTTAAGCATAAACACAGCTCTGGTTCCGCCGCTCCCAAAGATTTTTGAGGCATAATCCGTCTGTTCCACCCTTCGTGAACCTTTTCTCTTCTCCCGATATCTAGCCGTGACTGCCTCAGCCACAGAATCATCGTTCTCATGTTGCGAGCGACGCATCAAAGTATCTGGAGTTTGTTTATTGAGAGCAGGCTATGTGGCCTCAAGCGATCGTGGGTTTACCATCGTTATCTTCGTGGACAATGATGCGACTTGATGCACGCCGGATTTGTGTCACGATTAGCTGCATGGCGAAGCTTCGCATGATACGACCTGATGAGCAATTCATCTTCTTGCTGCTCCTGTATGCCATTTCGCTGTGTCTAAAAGTTTCGTTCCAAGAACTAATGAATACTTCGTCGCGACTGAAAATATCACCCGACCGTTACTAGATGTTGAGTTGGAAGGTTTTGACTTGAGATATCAGTCCGATTGTCCGCTAAGGATACATATTTGAGATAAGATGGCGAAGAGGGACATCACCGACTGCCTTGATTCGATGTACTGTTTGTGGTATGATCTTGCCGTCACTCGCTTCTCTTCTTCCTGCCATCATCTCAACACCACGAAGTCAATTATGACTGAACTTGCAGCTTTGTATACATATCTTGAATAGCCAACCAAGCTTCTTGACCTCTTGTATCCAGCTCACCCACATGAGTCATGTTCGGCTCGACAGGATCTTTCTATGTTTTCCTTGCAGAAGATATCGTCCTTCTAGATTTGTGACCATCTTGCAGCTTAACCACAGCATATGGGCCGGTACCTCGTCTTTTCCTGCAATACTGTTGCACACGTCTTCGCTCAGTTCGCTTGTAGCGCCCGTGGATCTTTCGCTTTCTATGCGGTAGACACAGCTTATGTTCCGCCAAACTCAGCTCTCCGTCCTGTTTGAGCCCCAGGTTCATGTGTGCGACTATACAGCGAAGTAAGTGCCCACCTGATCCTCGACAGAAGTTTCGAAACCTGGTGAAAGTTCGCGTGTGACGAAATGTGTTGGCTGCTTGGAGGGTAGAGTGCCTTCCCGAGGACTTCCGTACCTTCAACAGCTCGCAAGGAAGGAGAGTTGCTAGATGATCAAAGGAAAACCATTAACACTGAACTGAAATGTGTCACCACCGTGAATTGAGACTTATGCCAGACTACTCACCAGCCAGTTGGTAAAGAGTTGTTCGCGCGTTCATTCAGAGATCTGGCAGCTATGGATATGATCAGGTCAGAGCCTGTCTTTATATTCTGTGTTGATGTGCTTTTACGTGTGGATTACATCTTCTTACTCTTGCAATGACCTGATCTACAAACTTACCACATACGATGTGCAGTTGTCCATCGACATCGAAACATGTTCCGCCGAGTAGAGGTGACCTCGAATGCTTTAGTATGGCAACATCGTAGCAGCCGATGTAATAATTCTCGGGTACAAATTAGCAGATGAGCAGTCGTATCGAAGCGGATTTGGAGTTCGCCATCCTGTACTTTTGGTCAACATTTGAGATCATAGATCCTGTCACCTGGCAAGATCAAGAGGTGTTGTGCTGCATTAAACGGATCTCAGACTGTCACTGAATCGATAGTGTAGCACTTGAGCTTGCGATCGTCTGCTAACAACGGAGACCAATCTCGATGATCGAAAGTCTGACTAGTGCCCATGCAGGGCATCGCCAGTCGTGCGGCTCGAGTAACCTAGCTATAGTAAGATGCTTCGGACGAGCACTGTATAATAGATCAGTATGGGAGGACGTGCGGACCAAAGTCTCGCACTGTCGAAGACATACGATGATGGAATAAGACAATTTGGCACATGCTCTAGACCGTTCTTTGCTCGCTGCTCTAAGCGGAAATGATTCGGTCAACATCGCGTAGACAAGCGATTGGCCATCTCTCAAATTGGGAAGAAGAACTTTGTTATTCAATCTATGAATCAAATATGGGTCCAAAGACAGGTACATGACAGCGCTCAAGATCCGCCTTGACAAATTCGGTTAGTTTACGATTAGAGACCACGAACACTGCCTCTGACTGGTGTTCGTGATGCAGCGCGTATACCATGGCAGATATCCTTTCTGGCTGAATGACATCACGGCCAGTATTGGATATGATGACGTTTTTCCGATAGCCCTCCAATACATTCAGCAGCTCGGCGTCAAGCTTCTTGCGTGGCTGTGTGGTGATCCAGAATATAACTGTTTCGTTTTCGAGCCGAGAAAAAATCGCGGAGAGGACTGGAGCAATGCCAGATCCTGTCGCCACGAAAAGGACTTTCCTGAATAACCTAGACGATTGTGTAGCGCCGTAGACCGGACGTCCTTTCATCCAGATATTTTTGGGCGGATCATCGATCAGGTTCCGCGTCCAGTCACCAGCTGCAGAAATATACATGGAGTAGGACTTGCCATCCTTGGCAGGCACCGTGGCGAAAGCGTGCGTCTCTTTCAGTGGTACGGTTGCCAGCCTTCGAGTCATGCAATGTCCTTCCCCTCTGTGATGTATCTTCAGACGAAGAACATTATTGGACAACAGTTGAGCGTCCACAGGGATCGAACGCAGCTGCATCCATGGATATATCAGTAGTGTCGTGGATACAGCCACTAGCCAGAGTGGTACATCTGTCAGAAGTCGCCGACCAATCTTGTCGGTATCTTTTACTGACTCTGCAAGGATCATGAGTATGACCTGCAGCCACAGTATGCAGACAAAGGCCCATCCAAGAATACGATGAGTGAGTTCGAATACGTTGTGATACCTCGCTCTGAGAAGAGGATGGGAGAATATCAAGATTGCTGTCAAGAGTAGTGTCGCGGCTCCTGAGAGAAACCCTAGAACCAGAGGGATAACGGGAGCCCTTGATGAATCCAGGAAGCAGAGACAGGTGAATATCAAATACCAGATAGCCCCAGATATAGCGCAGCCAGAGTGGATGCCACCGTGGCAATATATCTGAGCCGCCACTTTTCTTATCCGCAGAGGAGTTTGATACGGGAGGCTACAGGCAATCACAGTGATCGCGTTTATCATATGTTCGTTTCGGACGGAAATGCACGCGCAGAAGTTCACGCCAAGAGCGATGGCGGAAACCCGACGAAAGTGCTCCAAACTCGTTCCATCCAGACCAACAATCATATATCCTGCGACCGTGATGTTCACAAGTACACAAAGACAGGAAAGCTTGTAGTATGTTGAAGGAACTGAAGAGAGTCCGTCGTCCTTTCGAGGCATCTTGTGTCTAGACATGAGCGTTTCCAAGTCCTCCACGGTTCTGAAAGTCGATTCCGGAAAAGATTCGACGATCTCTTTGGGCAAGGGCATGCTGAATGAGTTACCAGATAACTATCGAGATGAAAAGCTTGCGAGCACATAAGATGCCTATAGAGGGGTTCGAAGCATTATGTGAAAGCGATTGCTGTCCGGCTTCGTAGTAAGTTTTCGCTTACATGCTATCCTGGTACCGGACACCATGTCGATAGTACATTCACTCTCGACGACCGATTTCAGGGTCTCTAGTGAGATTTTCGACGGTCACTTCACGGTAGATAGTGGTCAATACCTTACTGAGGGAGCGAAAACGAGAAGCAGCCCTCGTCGCCAGACACGAACAAGTTTGGTGAGCATTCAGCGATATATTACAAAACTGCACATTTTCGTATGATGGGCATATACCTGACAGACCGTGATCATGGCTACCGGATGCTGATTCAAGGCTTACGGTGGATCTCTCTTCACCACATGTGCTCACGAACATCACTTGAAAGTATACAGCAAGAGTGGTTTTGTGGTCTTGGTACACAAAACCACCGACACGACGGTCCCGATACGATCTATCACAAGAGTCCCACAGATGCGCGAGTCGTCGCATGTTTCGAAGAGAGAAATGAAGAACATTTTGGAGGAGGTAGTACTAGAAGAAAGTTCAACATGGTTGATGCGTATTTTCTTTGTATCGGAATATCTCGAATGTGAAACGCTAAACAAGAGTAGCCATATGACTGATGGGAGTCTGGAAACCGTGTATCAGATGATCTAAATCATGGTTTTCAGCTTATGTGCTGGAATACAGGTGAATCCCATTGTTGCAATAAATTACCAACATGGTGAAAACAGAGCTTGTTTATTAGAAGAGCAAAGACTATCCAGAAGCCAGCCCTCGACTGACGCCGAGACACCACATTCATGCCATGAAGGGTTATATGGCGATACTGTAATCTATGTTCACAGCAATGCATCGTCCACTTCCCTAGTTTTGTATGTCAGCATGATTCTTATACATGACGTAGTACCGCGGGTAGACGATAAATTACAAGAGATCGGTTAAGTTTGCACGTGGGGAAGGATGTCTGCACCTTTCTCTATGTACCTTTGCCTGCTGACTGTGACAAATGATGGGACTAATGATCTTTATTGGCACGGCCAAGAGTTTCCTTCCGCAGTAAGTGATATCTAAGTGGTTGTGACAAAGTTTGACTATTCGATTCCATCAGTAGTTTTACAGCGCCAACAATTTCAATGGGATACCTTCGAGAAGCCGTTGATGCGCATTATTTAGGTATAAGATAGTGACCATCACCTTCTGTTATAGTCCAACTCCACGCATACGCACGCCAGAGATGCACATGACACTGCTGATAGAGAACCTACAAGCGTTCATGGAGAGCGCAACACTGGCCCATCACGCTACCATCATCGTCCAACTAGAGTATCAGGATCTTGTCAAGATGAGATAATGTTGCTGTTTCCAGGCCCATTGAGTTCTCTGGACTATTAGTGTTGTGATGGGACTACTGGAAGCAGCCAAGATAGTGCTTGAGCGGTTTCGAAGCAAGAGATGGTGGTAGCATGTCCCTCGAAGAATGTGATGATTGCATGGCGACTAGCATAGTAAGATGTGTCATACATGGATAACATCGTTATTGAATAACAAGTATAAGATCGACTGGTAAATAAGGGTTCTTTTTCCAAGTGTTCATTTAGTGACTAAGCTATAGTTCTGGTAACGTGCAGGTCCCGAAGCGTCTTTGGCAAAAGACCACGTGAATACATCTTGCTGTCTCCCTTTGCGATGTGCCCAAACGACCCTACCATCGAGTTCTAACTGACGATAGACACGACAATCTTGAGTCCGATCGTTATTTGTGATTCGCTGTCCCTACTTCGGCATGCTTAGAGCGCTATATCACGACTAGCACCATACAGAAGATTAAGCGCTAGCATGTGCTCATCTAGGAGCTCTTGCATCTTGACCAGGAAGCTCGTATCTGCTGTTCGAGTGTATCTCTACAGGATCTTGATACTGGGGAGATCCTGGTGGTTGAATGAAGCCGTATGGACTTCCGGGAGAACATGGTGACATGCATGGAGTCTGACTCTGAGTTTGACTCACTGGCTGATCTGGGGTCTGACATGGGGCATGGCCTTGGTTATGCTCTGGAACCATGATTCGAGCTGTGGTCGGGGTCTGACACACTGGAGATGGCATAGGCACTCCTGCAAGCTTGCCACGTTTCTGACGCGTGCGCCGCAGGTAGAGAGCAAAACCAATCACTATTATGACACAGCACATTCCTAAGACTCCAAGGACTATTCCTGCGATGGTGGCAGGGGCTAAGTCAGCTAAGTCAGAAGTGCCTCTTGATCCAGAGGTCTGGGCCGCAATACTGGACGCAACTGTTGCGGATGCCTCCGGCGGGAATTCTTCTCCTGGTTGGAGCATGTAGCTCGAATCTCTGGCTCCATTCTTTTGGACTGAGAAAGATGTAGACGAGTTCTTCCAGGACGTGAGTCAATTGACGATGTAGATATGATCCACGCTCTACTCACTGGATTTATAGCACCAACCATCTGGTAGTCAATGCACGAGCCAGGGGCAGAACAATAGAAGAATATAGGATTTGTATCGTTGATCGTGAGGTTCCACTTTGGAGGCTGCGGCACTTTGTCAACCATGCCACTGCTGGCATCTATGATGGTGAGTTGATCCTTACGTCAATCAAAATATCCGACACAGGGATCAGGCCTGAGAAAAAGCCTTCCTGTCCGACAACCACGTTCTCATAAGGAATGCATGGATATCGATACTGTGCTCTGACGACGGAGTGGTTCAAAGGAAAGAACTCGAATGTCACTATATCGCCAGTGGAAGCTGTGATGACCTCGGGGTCGAACCGATGCGCACCCTTCCCTACTGTGATAACGTGTACTTGAGCTGTGCTTGACGGTCGCGGAACTGAGTCGTTTGGAGTCGTGTTCGTCAACATTTCCCGTGCGCCGACAGTCCTGGGTAATCTTCGCGGTGGTTGTACAAGCGACGTGAGTTAGTCGCCTGACACTTGTCCCTGCTTTATATTTAAGATTCTGGAATTCATTTTCTTGAGATAACCAATCGACTGTGACGTTGTATCGAACGTTAAAGCTCCGCTGCCGCCTGTCCCCTCACATCTTTTGCATACATCATATTTACAGATACTCGTGCGTCAGCTAGCCATTACAGACAACTCAAAATTTCTGGATCGCACTTGGAATCAGCAGCAGAAATGATCACGTGCTGATTGTCTTCTATCATATCGTTGAAGGTATGTTACGATTTTAATGAAAGGGTAGTCTCGGCGAAAACTATACAAGGTTCTATCCGGGTCATTTATTCTGATGCGATGATAAGTGAGAAAATGACCCGCTACTTTCAAGGCTCGAAAGCACAGCATAAATTGCCTCATCAGCAACACTGTGCGAAAGGGTGCACTTCTACTCAGTATCACACACACGATCATGAGCTCGAAACTATATCTCAATCTGCGTGAGTTTTTGCCAAGTCTTGATCACGCTCGTGCCATCGCCTTCTCAGTTATCTGATTCAAGCAACCATGCGTCCGTGAGATCGTGCCGGCTCACTTGTCCATATCACGAGGCATATCGTTAATCATTGCGACGGAAACAGTTTCTGGTAGCTCTTGAGCGAAACTGTTCGCTTCCAGATATGTGAGATACACACTCACGTGGTTGATCGACCTGCAACCTATTCTAGTCTCGGCGATCGCGGGCGATAGACTCAAATACAGCCTCCAAAAAATCGTTGTACTTTTGTTCTTCGTGGCTGGGTAAGCATGATATCAAGCCTCCAGACCTTCGGGGCACAGCAAAGACTTTCAATCAGATATGGCAAGGGCATCTTTCGGCTCACATGCGTTCCTGTCATCAGCGCCGTCAGTCGTACCCTAGATCACATATTCTATCCCGAGATCTGTTTGCGCTGACACATGCGTAGTGTCTGTCGTGTTAGCGCTCGAGAGACCCTGATTTACAGGAGTGTGGCTATCGGTGATTAGTCCTGTGAGAGTGAAGTCTTCAGCATCGGAACAAGGCAACAAATGTTCCAGGTCCTTGAGACTTTCTCTGTCTCAAGATATTAGCAGCGTCTACTGTGTATATTCATAAGGCTGGGACACGATCTGACTTACAGTCGGTTCTACCGCCGTGCAACATCGTCCTGGATTGAATCTACATCGATGCTGCACAGGCAGGACTCGAACAGCTTCTTGTAGCAGGCCATGAACTATCAGCCCACGGCGATCTGGAGTATTTCATGTCAAACAATCCACTATGTGCAAGGAGTCTCCAGCTAGTCTAAGATCCCAAGCTACCTCTAGTCTCGACACTGGAGAAAGAACACAGAGGTTTTGAACAAGACTTGGTAGATGCTGGCTACAGCCTGAGTTTATGTTATCTTGTTTGTCGAACCAGACACGCGTCTGCCTGGTTGCTGGTGACATCCGACAGTCTTAAAACCCCGAGGATTACATCTTCAGCCAAAACTATGGTGATTTGGACTCTCCCATTTACGAGCACGCTGTAGGACCAATCAACAACCCGCTCGAGCTATCGAGAAAGCAGCTGAGTACATCGCTTGGTGTTGTCATCTGAGTGTATAATTCTTATCCTCTATACCTTGATTTATGTTATCACAAGAAGCGTTCGACACAGTCGGTCTTCGAGAAATCGACCGAAGTGAGCTCGCTAAAAAGAGAGTCATGATCACACAAAAGGCAAGAGTCACTTCCTGAACGCCGATCCCCTCAGATCAAGCTTCCCGACTACTGCCATAAGCTTCTATGTTTCCAAGAGTTGCGACGTGGTATTGTGAAGAGTAACAAATCTGGCGCGAGCCAGTGCATAGTCACGTATGCGCACTGAACTTGCGTACTCGCGATGTATCAACTCTAAACATGGTCGCTGATAAGACTTACTCGCGAGGACGATTGGCCGTTCGTTCACGGCGACGTCGCGTAGGATGCCTGAAGTACAAGTGCAGTGGCGAGGCATGATTCCTTGAACAGCCGTTGTTCTACTAGTCCATGTGACTCCTACCTCCCACTTTTCTATGCAATTTATCAGCTTGAGGGACAGTTCACGATCTGATCTGAGATTACCACAAATGGAATGCACAACTGCACGGTCGCTGTCATGTGCGACAAGCTAGTGCGCATCCCAGAAAGCTTCGAGTTTGTTACAGTTGCAAAGAGACCGTATCTCCCCCTCGAGGAGAGTTAGAATTGCTCTGATCAATCCTCGTTCCGAATTTGGACCAGTTTGGTAAAGCCCTGTTGAATTCGCCAAGGAAACAGACAAGAGGCACTAACACGCAAGCTCATGTAAATTAAAAGTGTAGATGGGCAGTGTCCCGTCGTCATGCGAGATACTCATAACGCCCTTGAGACAGCCGGTATACGAATTGTCCAAATTGAAGAATCGCAACGGAGCTGATTAGTGGGCTGATAAGCAAGACACGGACTTCCCTTACCAAAGAGTTAGGGGAACTGTAAGGTAAAATCCGCAGGACTAAAGGAGTAAGGTTTTCAATCATGAAAAAAATATGAAAGATGGACTTACGGCGGACAGACAGGCTCACTTGACTGGCACCAAGTTTTCTTCGGGCCCACGTGGACTTCCCTACGAAATGATGACGAATCGTGTACTTGAACCCCACCCGCCGAGTATTCTAAGTCGATTCGTGTAATTAAGGAAAGATTCAAATTGCAATCACGATATGTCTTTAGAGCGTCTCATAGCTCTATAGCGCGATTCTGTTACGAGGGCATCAGCGGCATCAGACATGGAATGAGTCTTTCTGATCCGAGGCGTAGTGAGATTATGTGGACAAAAACGAACGTGATCATTCCTCCTCTTGTATGGAAGAACTGGTCTATTTATCCCAGCTTTCTCGTCCATCTATGCACATTCTTGAAAGGTTAGCATTCCGTGATTATCTCTTACCCATAGTTAGTAGGTAGTTTCTATGTGCATAGGATCATCTCTCTGAACATAAAGAATTCACAGGAAACAGAATCTTACGTGCAGACGCACATTTTGAGATTCTACACCGCATACTGGAGGCCAACCACAGCGATCTCAGCGGCCCGTCCACCTGGTGAGAGAGGGCTGCATTAAGCCGAGGACACGATTCCGGCTGAGGCTTGGCTGTGCCAAGCGGGAAGCTTGGCTGACTCGGTCCAGTCCCACCTGGATTCTCAGCTGTGTTGAGCTTCTAGACGCTCCGACAACAATCCGGGTTTTCCTCTACCTAATTTCCGTTCATAATTATGCGTAGATTGACAACCATGGCCTGCTTAGAGCGAGTACCGCTTTCGGCCTATCGGCTATCAGTTTGCGACTTGATTGTGTCGAGTAATGGCCATGGCGGAGCGTCTGATTAATGAGCGTTATACTTTTGATTAATTAGTCTATTGTCTATCGCGATACATCACACCCTGCTTACATATGCTGTTTGTTCGGTAGCTCATATGCCACAGGGCAAGCGGACCGGCAGACTGGTAGATTCGTGCTCGACTAGTACAAAGGTTGTGGCCGGGTGGCGGGTTAAATTCCTTCAAGCCGCCCTGCAAATTGCTTCCAGTAACACCGAGCCGCAAGGTCGCGGTGCCTCCCTAGCAGATACGCGCTTTTCAGACGATATCATCGTAGTAGTAGAGTTAGCGATTGACGCTTTTGTGGAGTTTAGACCAAAATTCTCTCGTTCTTTGCGCTCGAGGTACCACCCCATCTCGCATCAAGGCCGTTCATCATTGACAATCAGAGCTTGGCGTTCGGGACGTTGAACCGAGTTGTGGGTGGGTAATTACAGGCGACTGCCGCCGGTAAATCTCTGACCAGTCGCAGCCTCTTGCAATGGCAAGATCGACAAACACTACAGAGACGACATTGCACGTGGATGCTACCTGTTTGCCACCAAAAGAGCCGACGCCGATAGTGCGACGTCTTCTGTCGGGTCTCTCGATATTGATGCCGCGATGTAGCCCGCACCAGGCAATAGATGTTCGGCGTCAGGATTGGAAAAAGCAAATCTTGTTGTGTCGCCATTCAAGTTGCGCATGTCGACACGGTTGTCTTGGCTACCATCTGTGCCACATTACGAAATACTCGCGGCTCGTAGCATTCTGTCTCGTTTTCTCAACCCAGGTTTTCATGCAAAGTCCTCTTGGGAGTCTCCTTCTGATTGCGATTCTGGTTGACACGATGATCTAGAGGACGAAGCGATAACGCCTGGACTTTGAGCCACCGGATGGACGCAAGGTAGTGTTCTTGTGTTGTTCAAGGTGCGTAAATCGAATCTCACGCGAGTCGAATCTCACAATGTCCTCCTGGCTTTCTCTATTCCAACTTCACTTTGCTTTCCATCTCTTCGTCGTCATCGTTCCCTGAACACTTTCTCAACTAAATACTCTGTCCTCACCTCAGGAGTCACGTCGTGATCAGATGGCAAGGTTGTGGATCTGGAGCTGATCGTCTGTCTGGTGCGCGCTGTATGAGGCAGGTACGCTAGAGACTCAACTCTCACTAAAACAGGGCCAACCAGATGGTCGGGCCTAAGATATGACTTGTGAGCTGGTGATTAATATGCCTCCCTCTTTTCGCAAACCTGCTAGAGATCATTTTATGTGTTAGTATATTGCGTTCCGGGCTTTGCGGAGTATATTCTCTGTTTCAATGTGGTGTCAAGACCTCGAGCCACGGAACGCGATTGGGCACTACCGTCCGCTTGCACCGCTGTATTGGATCTTCATGGTGTATTCGCCTGTCTCCATATCTGCGCTAAGTGAGGTGGAATGGATCCTTCACAGTGAGGGCAGACATATAGAGCAAGGACAGACCTGTGAAAGCACCTAGTGTCAACTGCAACAATTCTGACAAAAGCTGTACATCGCCTAGGGGAACCTGATCGATCTGAGTAGCAGCAATGACCGATATCAGTAAGATACTAACACAAGTCTTGAGTAAGATTCCTTGCTATGTTCAAGTAGCTGATTGCATGACAGTTGACTTTCCAACCGAGACCTTCCACGATGATGGGATCCGAGCCTCGGATACTGTGTTCTGTAACTATTATCCGAACATGATTCCGCAGTACCATCAGTCTGCCACCGAGACCCGGGTTGATTACCAGAGCGACCAATCCTTCCGATACTTGTACCCCCAATTCGCCATCGAGAATACCCTTGCCAATGCTTGTCCTTACGAAACGCCCCTTCACTCCTTAGCGAAATCCGACCAAGATCTTATGGTACCACACAACTATGATGAAAGTGCCGGGAGACAACCCGGGTCTTCTCTGTCAGCGCAAGCAGTGATGGGAACCTCCAGCCAAATGGACAGTCAAGCTCCGGTCTCAGACAGCTCGATCGACACAAGGAACAATACTTCACAACTTTCGCACACTCAACAACATCAACAGTATCAATTGCTCGAAACACAACCCGTAGAACCCTCAGCATCACCGAGCACAGGATCTGCGTTTGATTTAATCCAAAGCATGATTGAGGTATTCTGGAACACGGAGAAATTCGGCAATCACGACCTGCCTGAACTATTGTTCACAACCAGAGAGAATTCGATGGACGCCGTGGTCAGATTCGCAGTCAAGAATCCGGCCGGTGCCATTCCAGATAATGGACGGTGCTCCGAAACTCCAGCTGGAACGCTGACAAAGACACTGACAATGTTGGCGGACAAGGCTCTGAAGGTCCCAGGCCAGCATGCGTTTTGCGTTTATTCTGACAAGACCTCTACGGAAATTCATATACCACGCTCGGACGATGCTTCTGGAATCGCACGAGAAGTGGAGAATTGGTTGAAGCAGAAAAGAGCATCTCACAACACCGATTCCAGCATGTGCTATTCTTCGCTGTCTGATCTGACTGCTGTACTGTAATACCATTGCAGTTCTCCTTTCTGAACGAAGGCCGCAGATCGATGTGCCTGCATCTCGAGTGATGACCCGTGAGCCTACAGTGACTTGCAAGTCGTGCCATCTCTGGAAGCAAGCTGGACGACCCACCGGAACTCTATCAGCATGTCTTACAACCCAACGATTACAAAATCGAGCCGCCGACTACTCTCTGGCAACTTGGTTTCACGTACAAGAACCTGCTGGGTCAAGGGAAAGATAAATTCAGCGTGGTCCAGCCATACCACAGCTAGATTGTAGAGCCCAGAGAGAACGCCCTATCACGTGATCATCTGATAGGTCATCTCATGAACAGGCCATGCTGGCCACTACCACTGTGGTTGGTTTGCCTTAGCACGCGGATCCGCAGATGTGTTCGAACAGAGCAAATGAGATATCACTGTACTGAATCACTAGAAAGCTTTCGCCAGACAAATGAAGAGGACTCGAGCAGACATTGGAGCCGCTGTGCTATGCCGAACTTGATGTGCACCAGTCTGGCCGCGTCTCGGGACACTCTCCAGGACTCGTCATTGAACTCGCGTTCGATACATGATTTACGAACCAGAATCTACTCAATATGATGCAAATTCAAGCGATAAATTGTCCTACATACACAATCCATACTATTTGCCGTCTATCAAAAGGCCAACGACACTCCATACAGAGGGCATTCACGCTACGAGACAGTGATGAGGCTTGTTAGCTGTGGCGTCTGTTCGTATGCCGAACGATGTGCCTTGTTTCCTATGAGGAAATTGCTTGCGATGAATAGAATGAAGAGTCTGACATCGGACTCGCTGTTGTGCATCCCCAAGCTGACTCGAACGACCCCAGTCGCCTTACCGAGCACAATGGACTCGGGCTTGCTACAGCGATGACCGGCTTCAAAAGCCTGCCGTAACTCCTCCGTTGTCCATCCCAACTCTCTCACTAGCCCACCAGGGTTGCACAAGCTACCTGTTCGCAAACATATTTTGTGCTCGTTGGCGAGTCTCTCGACTTCACTATAGGCAACTATACTTCCGTCCGGCCTAAGTACGTTGAAAGCAATGACCGGCCCTTGCGATTGACCAATGCTGAAGTCAGAGTATAGCCGCACCATGGGCGAGGTATTGTCGTGACGCAATTTGGAGAGTCTGTCAGCCATATCCCTGGCCAGACGAGAGGTATGACTTGCGATCTTACGCATCGGGTCGGCACCATACTTGTCCTGGAAACACCGGATTGCATGTCCGATTGCAACGATAGCATGTGTAGCTGGAGTCCCGTCTTCGAGAGCGTCGTGAGGAGAACCGGTTTTCTTTGCATGCCAACTTTCGCCGATCGTGGTAACCATATCAACGGTACCTCCGCCAAAGTACTTCCTGCTCAGTAGCGGCCGGGCAGATCGTCTCTGTACAATCAGAGCGCCTAGCTGAGGGTATCCAAAGATCTTGTAGAAGCTCACCGCGACAAAGTCCGGCGATGCGGCTATATCGCTTAGGTCAAGGAAGCTGGTGCTAGCCAAGGCGGCAGCATCCAGTAGAGTATAGGTCTCCATCGCCTCGTTTGTTTTTCTTCTGACGAGGTCTGGCCTTTTTAGTGTCAGATCCGAAATGTGAACGAGGGCGGGATACATCTACTCACCAATGGGTCGGCAGCCGTCTGCCTGTCATGTTCGACTGACCTGGATATGCTAAGAGATTCACTTGACCCGAAGGTTGTCTAATCTCAGACGACTGTATGACCCATTTGTCGATCTCTTCATCCTGAAGGAAACATCGTTCGGCTTCGCCTGTGGCTCCGACCCCTACTCTGGCCAACTCTCTTGCTCCCACGAGGCTGGTGTGAGAGTCGCGATGGTATCCATACCAGAACCTTTTCCCAACTTCTTCTGCATAATCACGGAAGCAGTGAGCAGTCAGCTTTATGGCTGCTGTAGCATTCGCTACGAACACGACGTCCCAGTCTTTCGTATTCGCCCCGAAGAAATCCAGTATCTGCGTTCGGACGGATTGAATATCGTTTGTGACAGCTTGAGCTGGTCCCGAGTTAGAGTGCGGATTTGCGTATAGATTGCTTCGGAGGTCTTCATGAACGCGGTCGATCAGGTCTGGCAAGAACAGCTGTAACAGTCAGAATGGTAGGACTCAGGCGACGGGGTCAATCTGTTCTTGATCTAGACAATTCTTACAGGTGTGCCAGCATTGTCGAGGTAAACGACGTCCTTGAGTTGAGGCCACTCATTGTTCATCTGCTTCGCAAACATCCTTCTGTGCTTTGATTTAATTCCTCCAAAAGCAGCAGTGAGTGCCACGAATCATATATGCCTCCTTTTGTTCACCTCTTCGGTGATTTTGTCAGAATTGTGGTTCCGATTTGCGCTTGCATCAACCGCTTTTGAGTAAATTACAGGCGACAAGCTCGCTGCCTTAGGCTTCAAAAATACACGAAATACGACTGTCATTGAGTTCAGCCACAAACGGCGCTAATGGAAAAACCTCGTACAGTTGTTATGGCTTTGTCCAGATCGAGACTTTCGGATCGAAAGCTAGGACCGGCTTCGCATCGAACTCAGGATGCTTTTCTCAAGAGTGTTGCAGAAACGAAAGATTACTGCGCACGGACGAGAGGTTTAGGGGTTACGATACACACTCGACATTGTCAACCTGTTGGTTGTGGAGTGCACTCCAGCTTGAAACAACTTGTGTGCTGTTTCTATCTTTACTCCCACACACGCATCGGAACAAGCAGGAGTCGTGTAAAGCTGCCGATGGACTGGTCTTAGGAAAATTTCACTCTCCCCTTTAACTATGAGGCATTCTAGTATGGCAATTCGACTAGCTGGATCCACACGGACAGGCAGTACGATCTACGGCTATGTGAGCGTAAGGGCTTTCCATGCCGATTCTGTGGAACACCACGCACTCCGCTCTGAATCATGTTAGATGGGTCATTCTCTAAGAGTTTCGAGATGCAGTCTGACCAACCTCGCTCCAGTCTGGCTTTTTTCGCCGTCATATCGAAAGCCTGTACCTTATACGTTGTAAGTTCCATAGATTACTAACATGACGGCAGACGGTGTTGGCATGTGTAGTGGCTCACGGGATAAAGACGTTTTAGGTCTTAATCTCTACTATGCTACCTTGTATATACACGTGAGGCTTACAATCTTCTGTGAGATTGTTACTAGAGATCTGCAGTAGAGCAAGATCCATCCCCATGCTTGTAGCAGGATATACATTGGGAGATCAAGTGCTATATTGTGTTCTCGACACCATCTCTTCAATCTGTCTTGACTTCCAACGCGGGCCATAATACTGCGGTTCAGGCGAATCATCCTCGATGGCCATACGTAGTGAGGATCCTGCTTACGATGCGCCCGTCGATGTCCATCATGGCTTTCTGACAGCAAGGGCCATAGAAATAATTCCATCAAGAAAATTACACAATTTGAACACCAGTAGGAATGGCCATGACCAAGGATCGAAAATCATGCGTCTTTGTTTAGATCTCAGACTTGAGCTAGAGGCAATGTATTTGCTACTGCATGAAGCCCCAAACGTCGGAAATCTTCCCAGAGCAGACAGTCTTATGCTTCGTAGAAATCTTATCAGCACAGTCGAAAGCATTCAAGTTTTGATGGAAGGACGAGTGCACAAGGACTCACGGTGATTTCAAGTCTACTTCACTCAAGAACGTATGTAGATTATCCACAGAAGTTTGCATACATACAAAGCTAGAACACATCTAAGCTGTTGCAATCTGAAGATCCAGATATGAATCGAGTAGAGATGATCTGGGAAAACCACTATCTAGATCAATACGAGAATCAGAGACACTAAAATAGGCCAAGGCATAGAATGACCCCCGCACTCGTCGATATCTGGTCCTACACTGCCTGCAGCGGTGGAACAGTTTTCTTGTATATCAGCAGCGGCGGATAGTCTGCTGACCGTTAGTTGGTATACGAGATCGGACAGGGTTTTGTCGTGTGCAAAGCTTCCTTCCTGTTTGACGCTCAACGCTGAGCGAATCGGTAAAGGGCCCCTGTGCCACGTTGTCGCATGGCACTGTGCCGTACCTGCAGATTAGCCTTCCGATTTAGAAATGTATCTCAAGTCCAGGACTGACTTCAGAATCCAGCGTAACCAGGCTGTGTAATGACATTCCCAGTCGTGTTCGATAATGAAAAGTCGTCTGTAGATCTGTTACTGTCTATTTTGCTCAGTTCGGATGGAGATGACAGCTCACTCAAATCCAATGGCTCCAGGTCTGGTGCAGGTCATGGGACCACATTCTAAGCGTACAGTCACGTCCGAGCATCCGAGCCGGACGATTGATGAACTATACCCCCAACTCATGGCGTACCTGCTCGCGTGCATGAGCATCTAGTCCATATTGCATACCCGTACTGGTCTGCACGGGAGAAAAGCTGTGGCTCCATGTTTCTGGCGATGGAGGAAGAGTTGCAGGAGGAGTATCCGTTCTCCTATGATGGAGCCAGATACAGAACCATAGAGAGAAGGTTAGTAAGAGGATCGCAAGTATCCCAATAATGACTGCTCCCACTATGGAGCTCCCAGCAGCATCTCGAGACCTTGGTAGCATCCAACGTTGGGAGCTATCTGTCCCCATGGTGGAGGGATGAAGAATTGCAGATCGTGCGAAAGTATAAGGACTTCGTAAAGGAGTCATCCCTTCTCAGAATCTCGGTCTGATCTCTTGTGATAGCTGCAGACGAGCGTACAGCATTTATATTGGACTACAAGCTAAGAGGTCCAATTTAAGCTGTGTCACACTTACGAGACATTCTAATCATGAAAAGTACCATCAGCTCGTGTGGTCACTTTTGTTATCCTCCGCGTCCTTTGATATCATTGAGCTAACATGGATGAGCAGCTCACAGCTGTCTGCCATTGCCCTCCTTAGGATCTCCTATCGCCAGATCCTTACAATCACTTTTGCGACTGCGTTCATGCTATCTCTGCGAAGGTCATACAGCCAGCTGGATTGAATCTGCTTCCATACTGTTGGCTCTAAGTACATCCCCTAGGCCAACTGGAACATTGACGAAGGAGCAGAGTTTGGTAGGACAGTGCATAATGCTCATTGGAACTTTGGTCTAGTACAACGTCAGTACGAAGCATTGTTCTGAACAAATCAAGATGTCTCAGTCATGCACGATCTCAAGATCTCTAAAGGGCCACTCGCAGAATTTAGTTTTGTGTTCTTTGCAACATGGCTTGCATGCCTCCTGATCGGACTAAGGACTATGTCAGCCTTCACGAATCTTGTCTTCAAAACCTTCTCAAGGCAACCCCTCCTCGTCTGTCAATAGACTCACCAGCTTCAATCTTACATGGGCCAGGATCTCTGTGTTTGATAAGAGGCGCTCGAGGTTTGATAGGTCAAGGACGTTCTGTGTCAAGATGCAGAAATACTTCTATGCATAAATTGCGTTCATATCCAGTCTGTGCACTGAGTTCTGAAGTGTTCCTCATCTTGATCGCCTCTATCCCTCCGTTGCTGAGAGCAATCGCTTATCTCGCTATTTCTTCACAAACTCTCATATCACCTTTTAATATCAGCACATGAGCTGATTTTGAGCTGGTGGTCGACAAGGTTTGCCGACTTCCTCAATAATAGTTCATCGTTTACTTCGTTGGCTCGGACCTCAGTCTCAAATCACTGCGGCTTGTTCTCTGGGCTCCTCATGAAGATATACATTGAACCTGAGCATCTATTCTTGCCATCAACTAAGCACAAAGGATGAAGAGAGAGTCCTTGCTATGTATCCCGGGTGTCTAGACGCATGCTTCAGGCGATGCACTAGTCCCCGGACAATCCATGTTCAGTTTCCTGTCCCTCATGTCTTGCGCTATCGTTTGTATTTCCCGAGCCAACTGGATGAAATCCTGTGAGAAAACCAACAACTGCTCTCCATGTCTCATTATAAACTTCTCTTTGTAAAGGTGTGCGTATACAGGAGAAAACGACCAACAGCCCGAACACATGTGATTTCTCAACCTCATGCACCCATCAAAAGCCTTCAATAGAAGATCAATTGATCCTACGAATTTTGGGTTGA
The DNA here is from genome assembly GCA_024195555.1 of Aureobasidium sp. EXF-12298. Lineage (NCBI taxonomy): Eukaryota > Fungi > Ascomycota > Dothideomycetes > Dothideales > Saccotheciaceae > Aureobasidium > Aureobasidium sp. EXF-12298. The sequence continues at coordinate 17,841 of SWBJ01000286.1, read as the reverse complement.
AGTACAGTACATCTTCGACCTTGGATATCGATCGCGAAGACTTATCCTTTCCTCTCACCTTGTTCTCGAAAGAGATTTGTTCTTGCCTGATCAGCTCGAAGCTTCTTGCGTTTTCTAGATTCAATGCGGAGAGCTGATCCTTGAGACTCTGTATCTGTGACAATATGTTTTCGATTCTCCTGACGTTCTTGATTCGTGTTGATCTCCGCCATATGGACGACAGTAAAGCCCGCATTCCAGAGATGGATCTCCAAGGCTTCTGGGCAGAGCGTGACCCCTTCTTCATTGTTTCTGATGAATCGCCTTCTCTAGACAGGTATTCATTTAGAAATTTGCAGGAAATCTTCATGCATTGACTGTAAGTCGCCAAAATTTCGTTGTAGAGATTGATTCCAGCAATTATCCTGGGCATGTTTGTCGTCACTTTTTCGGTCAGGCTATATTCTTCGTACACTGGTTCATCCGGTCCTCCTTCCCGGTATCGCGCCGCCGGGAAGGTTAAGATCGGATGAGGCTGTTCAATATCCACGACCAAGGTGTGCATCGTAAAAGACGATCTCTCACTCCAATGCTGGACCCATCTGCTCCATCTGAGGACTAAATCAGAAGCAAGACTTGCATCCCGTGTATGACAGAGTTCTCTTACATGCTCGTTCAAGATGCTCTAACCACCGCGCCCAACAGTGTGTCGCTCGCAGACAGTGGTCAACGTCAAATCTGTTGTACAATACAGAGCTCCGAGCATCTTCTTCCATATTTGACCCTGAGCGGGGAAGCTCTGACTCGATTATGAGATACACCTTCATGTATTGAGTTCATGGTAGGTAGCAATCTTACTGCAATCAGGAAATAACTCCCACGTGCTGATCGTGTAATTCTTAACGTCATGTTCATCGCACGATAGATCCTGCTTGCTTGGCGAACGCAACTCTACGCGAACAGCCTATGATCTAATATGACGGACATCATTCACTGGCGACTGACGCATACGTATCTCCAGTGGAAGATTCAAGTCAGCTGTGCTTTGTCAGATTCTTTCTAAATTACGGGTCATATTCGTCATCTCGTAAAGATTGTTGACTCTCCAGAGTCAACAATAGACCACCTGGAACAACGTCATCACTGATCCAGCTTACACAATTCAATTTCGAAATCGAGAACGCCTACTCGCAGAAAGCTTACATAATCCTTGCGTGGTCAAAGGCATATATCAACCACTTGCTCCTTCAACACGATTGATCCCACAAGCGACGCACCGTTGACATGAGAAAATATCAGGTAAACTCTTTTTGGGTCGCTTTACTGAGCCTAGCCGGGTCAGCTCTCTCCGAGAAGGCCGAATGCGGAGACGGAGTGGAGTTTAACACGCGACAAGGCGATCAATCGACCTTCAGCATCCCACTTAATGAGACCTGTTCGGCTGCTCTGATCACTTTCAGCGATGGCACAGACTCGATGTTGGATCTTCAAACCAATTCTTCGTGTCCTTACGTAAACTCAGAGGCTCAGACATTCACCACCGTTTTTGGCGCGGACACTTCCGAAGGTGTCGCTACGCTCACCTTCCAATGCAGTGGACAGGTTTACTGCATGTCGATCAACGTTGTGAAATCGAACGATACAGACTCACAAACCTGGATACAGAGCATTTGTGCAGATCCTACGGACTCAGCTCGCGAGTCCTTGAATGCAGCTGGAACAATTCAGACATCGGGGGTCAGCGATAGACCGATGCACGAAGGGAGCATAGTGACTTCCACTTCAACACTTTCAAGCCCGTCAAGTGCTCTGCAAGATATCTCAAGCATGACCACGGCTTCACTTAGTGGTTCGACCGGCTTTAGCACGATACGTGGAGCAAGTGGATCTAGGAATGGAACAAACGCTACGAGTCTCGACACACCTGGCGGCGGTCAATCTTCTTCTCAGAGTCGTTCTGCTGTATCAGTTGAGATCAACTTCACGACGACTACCACGGGTGTTGCTGTTCTATCAAACACTCCATACTCATCGACGTCACAGGCAGCCACGGCATCACCAGAAGGGACTAATGATGTCGTGCCTGCTTTAACCACCGGGCTGTTGAGCGGCGTTCACACGATGCTTCCAACTGGTACCAATCAATCAAATGGCAACCCGGAGACTTCGATCAAGACACCAAACCAAACATCAGAGGACAGTCAACCCGTTGAGTCAGAGTATGCAGAGAAGCCGACAATGCTGCCTGTTACAGGGCAAGCTCTTGCCAACGGCACTACGATGGAACTTCCTACCCAAGCAGCTGGTCAAGATCCCTCGACATGCGCTTGTTTCCCACTCCCTACTTTCTGATAGCTTTCAAATTGTCGTTTTGTTAATATCCAATCCACGTACTAATTAGATGAGATGAGAAGAGGAGCCAAGTAGATCGTGAACACGGCTTAGGAGCCGCAAGGATCCTATATCGTGATCAGGTCGATGTATAGGCGAAGAAGTTTTCAAGTGATCTTATATTTGACATTCGAGCCTATATTTAAGATCTCTAACCACTCCAAGTCTTCTGTGCCGATACATTCTTGTCGACTCAATCTTGACACTTCCAGCCATTTTAGCTTATGAGCTCTATACTCCCGTGAGTCAAAAACATTCCTGACGGGAGGCTACAGCACGGCTGTCGATGAGTGGTATGTCTGACGTAGTTTCATTCTGTCTACGTGATAGCGCCCCACCATTGCACAATGATCTATTCTGCCGCAAGCTTCCGGATCTCCGCGGGTCCACCATTCATTCGAACACTTGTAACTTCAAACTCCACAATTTTCATGATCCGTCCAGAATCATCCATCTCTCCTTCGTCGTTCGCAGTCATAGAGGCTCCACACCGTACCTTGGACTGTCCAAGACCGTGCAGAGGCGGAACCAGGTCCTCTAGACTCTCTGAGGTGACGTGACCGGGTGAGCTGATGTTGTTTACATTCGGTTCCATCGGCACCATTGCGCTTGACATATAGCCCGAGGGATGCTGGACAAGAAACGATAAAGCAGTAAAAATCCAGTCCAGCGTGATGAGATATATCTGGACCTGGCTACAGATGACTATCGGCAGGGAAGTGACTAGATAAGTACTATCGTCCGCAGATCTCCAGACATAGCATAATCTAGCGACTGCGGATGCGATCAGACTATCGTGATATCGCGTCAGAAATCTTCGATGCAGAAATGGGAGTACAACCTACAGTCCCTTGAAGACGCAAGCTTTTGAGCAAGCGTCCTTTTGATGCTGTGGATTCATTTGCAGTCTGAGCACGATGCGAAGGAAGAGAAAGACTGTCAAGATCTCGCCCGTGATGTCAAATGAGCAAAACGCGGTCCAAAATATAGGCTGGAGGTCTCGTTAGTTTCGTGCAGTGGACAGAAAGGAATCACGCGTGCGACATCGTACCCGGTGGATACATTTCTGAGAATGAAGATTCCATAGTGGATGACTGCATTGGAAGATTGTTGCAGCCACGAACGAGATCGCGGCCAAAATAATCACCACCAAGCAGATCTCTAAGTTTAGTGCTTTCTTCTGTGAAGGTCCGATTCGTGGTAGAACAAAGAGATAGCGGAGCTTTGAGACAAAGGTGGCAACCACGAAGACCAGTTGACCTAGATATTCGGCCTGATTCAAGTCAATTCAAGGGCCGAAGCATCATGGTGGTGACGATACCTTCTGAAATACTCTTCGCTGCGCATCTGAAGAGAAAGAAGCGGCGTAACCAAGACCTGCTCGAGCCTGTAGCACCGAACATGTTGTTCCCGCGATGATAAGGATCTTTGTGAATGTAAGCTTTTCCATCCACGACTGCTTCTTTCTTGCAATCCTTACAATCATGGAAACCAACCCTGCAATGTCTTTCTGGGCTGGTCCTCTCAGGCCAATCTGTCTTTTGTTGTAAGTAGCAAATCCAGCTAGTAGTACCATAGAAGAACCGCAGACTAGTGTCGCGATGCTGAAAGACGATCCCGGATTGAGGACATTATCTTTGTTGTGCGACATTGCCGAGTCCTGAATTTTGGGGCAATCACCAAAAAAAACGCTGTTGATTGGAAATTGGGTGTTGAGGCAGGAATGTTGATATACTTACTCGTTGTACTCATGAAGAGGCACAGCATCGTTAGCTCTCTTCCTCCTGCTTCCCAGGATTCCACCTCCATGGTCAGCTAACCACCGGATCAATTCGATGCTTGCGGGACATCGTATCGACAGCGCATGGTGTGTCTCACAGACTTGACCGATCAAGTTCTATATCTTCCCCGCCAATCCGCACTTATAGCTGCCCCGCGAGCAGTTTCGCGAATGATTATGAAGCAGATAGTCGCAAGCGAATAGTTGTGTGCATTTGTTGGGCGCTAATTTGAACCTACATATTCCAAACCAAACCCCTTTCTGCTGCAAGGTTTGTGCCCGCAGTATCACATAATAGTCTTTACCTCATATTCAAGGGTCCTTGCCGAGATTTGGCGGCTGATGGTCAGAAAGACCATTGTCTATGTCGAATATACTTCTCGTGCTGATCCATGCCAATCGTTCCGTTCTAGGCTCTTGATTACCGTCCAGCATCGCGTCTCGTTGGGTGGCAATACCGAAAGACAATACTTCCCGCGATCTTTTCAGACCCCAGAATGATGATTGAAACATACCTTTGATTACAGAATCACGCTTATGCAGTCCCGTGTCGAGTGCTTCTCCTGATCTGCTGGAAGAAAAAACTTTAACAGTGTACAGCGTATGTCTTTATCTACCAATTTTTGACAATTGTGGCAAACATTTTTGAACAAGTAATGTTTTCGTCGCTGCCAATGATGTCGCGTAGGCTTGAAAGTGTACGGCTCGAGAAGACCGTGCCTACGAGATGCGGCCATCGGACGATAATTCAGTATGCGAATTTGATCACCAATCTTATAGGGAATTGCTTTACCCTCGCGCACTATCTACCACTGATTAACATCAGCCCACTACCGCATCGAAGATTGCGAACATCCCTCGCTGGGCCAAGCCACCTTCATCTTGCGGCAAGGGTATAACGCCCTCAAGCCACATGCGGTAATACTCAGTACCAGTGCAATTCCAATCCAGCTCCTCAAAAATACCGACAGCCTTTGGATTTCCTCCCCATACTTCTGCCGCCATGTAAATATCAGAACCCAATATCTCATCTTGTTCTCTCGAGGCGGAAGACCGTGCGAATGTACTCCGCATCGCTGCCATAATCAGTGTGCGTGATGCCGCAGCGTCTGCTGCATAGACGGGACCCAAACGATAACCTTCAGAAGCTCGACGAACAGCCACCCATCCATGAACACTCCCCTTAACGAACGGCTTTTCGTGCTCGACGAGTGCCAGTCCGAAGAAATCGGCACGGTTCTGGATCCCATCCCGCCAGAGACCGTCTCGCTTGAATCCAGTGTGATCACAATCGCTTTGCGAAAGGATCCAGTACGGAATTTCTGCCAGGTCGACCAAGCGAAGCTTTGAGGAGGTGGAATCCGGTTCTGAGATTGGACTATGGCCTGAAGGCAGGGACAATTTGTAAGCCATGCATCTAATCTTGCCCAGTGGAGAGGCGACGAATCCCCGCCGCTCATAAGTTGACTTTTGTTCAATGACACTGTCCAGTCCAACATGAGTGGTAGTGTGTAGTTTGAATCGATTCATAGCAGCGTCGAGTAAGGGCCTTCCAAAAAGTCGGCCACGATACTGAGGCTGTACGACTACGAAAAAATGTTCGATTAGCGCAATTGCCTCGACTGCAAAGTTTAATGCTCTCCTACCGAAGAGCCCGACCCACCCAGTCTTATTTTCAAAGACGCTAGCCAGTATATGTCCAACAGTCTTGTCGCCGAGGCCTCCAATGATCATGGCATTGCTTTGTGAAGCCTTGAGGTAAGTCGCTAGGTCATCAGACCAACGGTTCTGGTGTTTAGATTCAGCCTTGGTTCGGTTTGATCAAAGGCCGAGAGAAAGGCACCCATCCAAGATTTCTCATAGATTCCCACCATAGTCCAAATGCCTCTTCATGGGCTACTTCCAACCTGATCGAAAAGTGCTGCATGTTCATCTCCGGAAAGCAAGGCGCATCTTGACAGGTATCTTTCGGAAAGAATATCGCTTCTTTTCTACTCCTTGTTCGGCAGAAAAGAGGTGTTGTCAGCGGCTTATCATGCATCCATATCGTGTATCTACCGAGGCCGAGAATCTCCCCGTCGTACGTCCCAATGCACTGGGTGAGCTAGTTTGGTCGAAAACAAGGATGCAGCTTCTGCCCTTGCTGCAGCAATAGTGTCTCAACCTCCTGTGTATCTCGCGTCTTTCACTTGACGCTGCGTCGATCCTCATTTTACAGAAACGCTAGTAAAAACTAAATATGTTTCTGCTCTAGCTATGCGAGTGCTCTGAGAATAGTAGTGAGGACATCGCCAAAAGAAGAATACGACTATCGCGCGTCATACTGCCTGTCTGATGTCTTGGCAAAATCACGCTCTACGAGACTCAGTCCACCAGGTTCTCCATGCTACTCGTGCGGTGATGACTCGGGCGCATATGTCCGACTACTGACCATTTCGATGTGTCAAGCTCCACCCTCAGCTGGAGTTGGCCTTTGCTCTTACACTCCCCTTTCAAGCTTTTGCGGAAGTCTTGAACCATCTACGCTGACGGAGGTACAACAGACAACCCAAGATGAAAGTTCCTCCCCAGAGTAGTACAGCCCAATTCATTGTCTGCAAGGTGACAGTGGCAGAACTCGGCCAGAATGAGAATATGAAGACGATGGTCGTCCAAATTATGGCTGTGATGTTGATGGCCAGTCCGAAGCGACCCATGTGCCACCGGCCCACTGGCAACTTTTGCTTCGTCCATCGCTTCCAAGCAAGCAGCGCTATGGGGAGCAGATATGATGCTAGGTAGCTAGCCACCATGAGTGATATCACAGCGTTGAAAGCAGTAGCAGAACCAATGTTGATGAGACCGAGGAGGAGCGTTATGACGAAGGAGAGTGCGATGGACCAGAATGGAAGCTTTGCTCTGTGATCAATCTTTGATTCAATCAGTAAGCGTGTATCGACTCGAGTATGATTGCGGAGCGCTTGCCTTCTTGAGATACGAAGAACCAGGGAGTCCATCATCGCGAGCGAATGCCCATGTCACCCTTGACGCTGCAGCAGTAACAGCTACAACTGCCGACACGAGCAATATCAAGAGCAGTGAAGCGAGACCTGTGGTGAAAGCGGTCGAATCGGGTAGTGCCTGCTGGAAGATCTGGATGAACGGGAATCCGGTTGATGAGGTCAAGGCATCCTGCACATCACCGATACAAAACAGCATTATTAACATCATGCCGATACCGAGCAAGCCGTTGATGCATATACTGATCACCAAGCTCTTCGGCACTTCGACCTCTGGATTCTCAACTTCTTCGCACATGTGGATTGCTCCGTCGGCACCTGTGTAGACATTAATCATACAATCTTACTTGCACACAATCTTTGGGATCAAACCTACCGAGAAATGCGAAGACACTTGTCATGAGCCCAACGAAAACCGAAGTACCTGGTGAGTAACCTCCTATAGTGAGAAGAGTGGTGAACACTTCACTTGCAGTGTTGTGTTTGGCGAAATAAGAGACCGGGATTGCGATCACAATGAATCCAACGATGTGGATCAACAATATCATCCATTCGATGTGAGGCAAGAAGCGGATGAGCACGGTGTTGAATGCTAAAGCAAACAGCATGATGGCGTAGAGTACTAAAGTGACTTGCCAGCCTTTCGGGATATAGCTCGGGATGTTAAGGTTGACCAAGCCTAGCAAGACTTCGCTGGCAAGATAAGCAGCACTCGCGATATCCGCTTGCCATGCCAGGAACTGTTGCCAGCCTGAGTTACACGATCAGTCTACCAGTGTCGAGAGCAGAAAAAACTCTGGAACACGACTCACCTGTGATCCAGCTGAGAAATTTCCCGTATCGTGGTGGCGCCAGAGTACCCACCCAATAGTACTGCCCTGCTGCATTTGGCATCCTGTACCGTCAGCACTCAACTGTTTCACTGTTCATATTCACTCACATAGAAACCAGCTCTGCGAGGGACAAGACGACCGCAAGATATCCGACGAAACAGAAGATGAATCCGTAGAGGAGTCCGGCCGGACCACCATTCTCTAAGCCGTACGTGAATACGCTTCGACAGATGAAATGTTAGCATTGTGGTCACTAGTGACGTGTGGACCATACGTACAATAGCAGACCTTCCCAGGTTATCATGATTGTGCATGAAAACCCTATCATCTGCCATCTACGAAACCTCTTCTGGAGTATTTGGTCAGATTGTAAATATCAGGACAGAGTCTTTAGAGGACATACCTCCATTCGAGGCTGCGCAATCTGGAATTCCACATCATATCTCGACCCTGAAGCCTCGATGCAACTCTCCTTCCTCCCGGTGAGCTCGATGGAACTCATCACCGCTTGACAACAGGATAAGAGGCTAGGCAGAAGGTCTGACTGTTTGAGTGGAAGAAGGGCCATGTGTCCAAGTTATAATGCTAGTAATCTTCGATGATGGAAGTCGGAGCGGGAGAATAATTCACGGCCATCTGGTGTCCCGCTTCTGACGGGAGCTCTACCGACAACATGGCTCTGTTGCTCTGAAAGTCTAGTTAGTCAATGAGTTAGTTAATATGGCTATTGATCTCCGTACGTGCAAAGTACGGCACAGCTAATGACCTAGCATCAAGCGGGGCTGTGGAATTCGAGGTCTAATGCATGCGGCACGACTTCCCCAAATTGGGGTGGGTCTCAGAACATACAATCGACTGTCTATCCGGTTTCTCCATTCGGTCGATAGGCTTGCATTGAGACAGGAAGCTAGTGTAAGAGATTCATACTATCTTACAAACATGAGATGACCCCACCGCTTTGCGGATCAGATCGCCAGGTAACAGAGTGTCATTACGGTGACTGAATTATCTTTCGCTCGGCTAAGCGAGCGATCCAACATGGATTTCTCCGTCGAAAAACTGCTTGGGGTGACCAGCTGGACGATAGCCGCCAGCTGAATCTGGTATGTCGCGTATTCCTGCGTGTCAATCTATCATAACTGGGTCGTGCAGTTTGTCTAGTTTGCTTAGGCGCGAGGGATCTCAACGTCCGTCAAACGAACCAAACTTTGCTTGCGTGGAACGATACTTGGTCATTCCGGCTCAAATGCCAACGGCAAGACTTCCGAGAACATCTTTACTTCTACAACACGAATCATGACATGACACCAGTCGTGACATGGTCCCCAGAACACGACCTACACCCCAGCATCTAGAACAACTACGCGTACAGCGTTCTCTACGACCCGCTGCCAGTTTCCCCTGTGATCCACGATGATGAACCGAGTTTTCAGCTGAGCTTTTGCTCTCAGGTATTCTCGCACTTCCATAAGGAACCCATCCTTGACCAGTCTTTCTGGCGTGCACTCCGAAGAGCATACCGGACAGCGCCAGTTGTTCAGTGGCGGTCGATCAGTGTCCAATGGTTTGAACCGAGTTTCGAGAAAGACTTTAAGATCGAAAGCATCACGGTGCCTACAATCTGCTCCGCGAACGGGTATGTCGAAGATTCGAGACTGCGAAAACGGTTCGAAGAGATCAATCCTGATCACCGACGTGATCTCAATGACATCAGCAGTAGCGCTACGGCTCGGTGCCAGAGAAGTGGCTATAGATTCCAAGACTTCCTCCTTTGAGATTGTTCTGCATGTCTCGATGATCTCCTGCCTACTCCAGACATGCCAACGTTCAATAGCGACAGCGAAGTGCGAGGTCTTACCCCGAGCAGCGCTGGTTGCCTCAATCTCCACCTCGAGTCCATTGTACGACTCGAGCTGAGACGTGACATCCTTGACGAGCGATCCATCTTTGGACTCGACTAGAAGGTTGTTGATCTTCATTTCGAAACCGCTAGGCAAATTCTCACCTGAAAAGGCTGCTGCCGTTCTCGGCTTGGACCCGTGGAGGAGTCTTAGTAAGACTGTCAATCTCGATGAACGTGGATGGTCCTGAGGGTTCGATGCAGTGTACAGCTGACTTGTGCACCGAGTTCTGAGTTGTGTAGTTGGTGTGATGATAGTGGACGATAAGCCGCCCGCGCCTGTCGGAATAATGTCATAGTAGTCGACTCCGTCTGCCAGATGTACATAGTCAGGAAGGTCGAAGTGGAAGGCCTGACTGAGAGTGGACGAGATCTCTCTGACAGTCTTGAGCACGTCCGAACTCTTGAGACAGATCTTGAGCTGTGACTCCAGCTTCTTGACCTCAGCAGACTCGATTCTGTTCCAGTCTTCATATATACTTGTGCAGAAGAGAGACAAGAACGATCTTGTATGATCGCTCAGCGTCGGGATGGCAAGGAGGTCGCGGATGACGCTCAAGCCATGTGCCACTTCGTGAGAGTCGAACGAGGAGGAACGAGTAGCAGGTGGAACTACCGCATGGTGAATCTAGGTGTTCGACATTCTGTCAATTTCTGTTTAGGATAGAACAAAAGGAAATACTGGTTTCTCACCAAGACCACAGCGAACAAATCTTTGGTCCGAAGTGCCTTACGCACCAGGTCTAGCGCTACAACGTCGATTTCTTGCAAGATGTTCAATCTTCTATCATGCTGAAACCTATCTTCAAGCTTAGAAATATAAGTGATGGGTGAGAAAGAAGACATGATGCAAAGATAAGGCAGTTCGTCTCTGCACGGTGTCAGAGCGATCATTGCATATAGTACCGGCGTCTAATCTAATTTGTACAAGTCGCGCACAGACACTAGCATAATATTAAACAGGATCCGACGACAATCGCCGTCGATCGCTCTACTTTCAATACGAGCTTCGGTTCTGTAATTTCTTGGAGTGTTACAGTTTTTCTTTCTTTACAAAGCTCCGAATGCTTGCGCCGTCGGAATCACCCTTCGGAAAGCATATCATGTCACATGTCAGATTACTGCTGGGTAAGATTGGCAGTCATGGAATCCTGATGACCATCTCGCAATCTAAGATCAAAAGCATAAAGATTACCACGAGGGGATATCTTAGCAAACGGATAACGAGCCTCTCGCTTTTTGAATACGAGCGCTTTGGACTAGACACGGTTTGTCATCTAGATACCAGATATTTGCTTTGTTTGCTCAAGAATGCGAAGTCACACATTGAGGCAAACAGTGCAAACCCAAAATCCATCAATGAGCTCTCGGCATATCTTTCTCCTCGAAACAGACCTCGGATCGAGTTGCTTTGGAGAGGATCACGCGTGGCTTCAAGCTTGAGGATCCTCCCAGTGTACGCCGTGCTCCGTTAGAGCTGTTTGGTCTTCCCACCCACAAATCAGACGTCTGATCTGCTCAGACAGCATGAAGCTCTGATCAGGGCACGGCTGACAGATGGCGAAGGGAAGCAGGTCAAAAGCCGCGTGCCACAGTTCATCATTCTACGATATAACACGTGCAGCAGTCTAAGGAGATTTCGGTACCTGTCTGCCGGATCATTATGGTGGGGTACGCAATCGTTAATCCGAAAAATGGGTCTTGTAAGCCACGTTCCTTTCCCCGTGCAGTGTGCTATTTCGCTACCACCACGGTGCTGTATTTTCCTTCATATCCAATCCCACCGCTTTGGAAAGTCACGCCAGATCAAAATTCAACATCTTTTGCTTTATCCTTTTAGGCTGTGGGAGAGGTAGATGTCATTCCTTACACGAACAAAGCTTCAGACCCTCTCGAGGCTATAGCTTGCACAGCTTTGACAGAGCTCGAAGAGACTCGAGGTCTGTTCACAAGCCATATCATGCCAAGTACCGTTCACTAACGAAATGCTACGAAATGCGAGCTGACTAAATCTTCGCGATGGAGATTGCCAACTGATCAGTATTGTACTTGCTAAGCATGATGAGAGGGTAGAGAGACACGAGCCTGTGCCATAAGTGAAGAGGTTTTAGGGTAGAACGAGGCTGGTAACGGACCAATGCGATACTGGCGACTAGAAAGCTGTGCTTTTGGTTCGGCTACTACATATCTCGTGACTACTGCTTGGTAGACCCTTGCATTGCTGGTCACACTTGTCACAAACACCATTACAACTTATGAGCTGATGACTGATGACTAATGACTGATGACTGATGACTGATGACTGTGCCTGATTTCGTCAAGGCTTCGATTTGCGACCCACCTCATCACTCTTGCAGCCTGTCCAATAATTTAACACGGAGAAGAATATGGCACGCTGGAGTGCATTAGCCCTTAATCATGGTACTCATCCTTGGGAGCACTACTCGTCTTTGACGGCAGCTTCTACTTCAACGTATAGCAATGACAGCTTTGGACGTACTCAGCTATCGTCAAACGAGATGTATGTTGTGGCGCATCAGCACTTGGCGGACGAACTTTTCTTAGTCAGAACATAAGGCGGACTACTCGATGCCCTCGACAGACATGCCTTATCCTAGCGTCCACCGCGGACGACGCCAGACGGTCGCATTGGGTAGCTCTCCATGACCGATAAGGTTGTGACGACTACCGTCATCATGAGATGCTATGCCTTGTGACACTTTAGAAACTGAGAACACGTACCAAACTTTCTGGCCGCATCACGAGCGGATCATGTTACACGCGCAATTCGTAGCGAGCTAATCCCTTCGCAGCTCGACAATGGTTTCATCCTTCTGCGGTGATGGATCGATCGGAGCGCTACGGTGGATCAAACCATCGTCAGACTCGTCACTGTTCGTCAGGCTAACGCTGGGAACCGTTAATTCGAACGACGAGTTGGTGGCGAAAGACGAAGCCCTTTGCCGTTTGGCCGCTACGTCTTGGTATGTAGCATCGCAGCCCTTTCTAGATGACATTGTGCTGCCGACGCCACGTCCTGGCTCATCATGGGCAGCCCAGACTGTTTCTTTCGTGTTGCTGTTCTTCAGAGCAGACCGGGACTGATGGTCATTGCGTGTAGCGAAGATAGTTCTGGTAAAACTTCGGTATAGAGCGCGCAACTCGCATCCCAAAGGACGGGTAGTGACATTGTGGTATAGGGCGACCTGATCAGCGACTGGCTTGAGGAAGTGAGCGACGAAAGTGCCGGGGCACTTTGGAAAGAAGGTCTAGCTTCCATCTGTGAAAGTGTGACGGAGGTTGGCGTCGAGATACGCGTACTCAACAGCGTTGGGGCTCGAGGAGCGTGCAGCTGGGGTGAGACTTTGATCGTATACATGCGTGTCGTCGCCAAAACAGCCCATATTGTTTCTCCCAGGCAACACGGGGCAGGGCATCACAGCAGTGCTGTGGTTGCTGAGTCGGCATGTTTCGTTTCGAGTTGCGTCGCCAGGAGCATCATCTACTCGTGCAGCGCAAGATACAGCGACGGACACGTCGTCCTGCTCTAGCCAAGTCCAGGCGGAGGGCAGCGAGAGCGGATCGTGCCAGAGGTCAAAAGTTGGGATGATGAGATAGTCAGCTTCTCCCGGGACGTGGTAGAAGTAGGCCTCGGGTCGTGCAGGAAGCAAGTCGTCGTGTTCTATGGTGAGCCGCAGGGCTGAGGCATTTGCAGATTGAGACAGATAGCCGTCATGGCGGTTGCCAGTCACAATGGCGCAAGCATTGTGGACCATACCAAAGTGTACAGCCCCGTCTTTGTGGTCTCAGGCAGACAGGCTGATGAGAACTTCGTGGGTGCGCGGATGACGGACATGCAGCTTGTGATCAGGGAGTGGTCCGCAATGTGGAAATTTGTACTCGTGCGGAAGTGATGGCGGGAAGATGTCGCTAGGTTGACGAAGCACTATCGATCCTGTGGGGTCAGCCATGCTGTGTGTGTCGACATCAGAGTAGGCCGTTGCTTCATTACCCCTCGCCCATTCACATGTTGACGTTGTTGAGGCAGGTCGCCAAGATGATCGAGTGAATTCTGGCATTTGGTAAGCTGATTTGCTTGGCATCCGCCGCGTGTCGCGTCGCCAAATTACACTCTCATTTCGCGACCACGCGGAGTGGCCTCCCCACCATTAAATACGGCGCCGACCATGAAAAACTTGGCACGACCAACAAAAATGGACTAGCACCACTCTGCGGGAGCTCCGCCTTTGTCCTCCCTATACCTCCTTGGAAACTACACCCTAAAGCTATCACGGTATCGGAAACAGTGGAGCTAATGTAGACTATGACTCTCAAGCATGCTAGATGAAGCATGTGTCTGTCCCAATCCAACTATGATTCGACCAATGTTTGATCACAGTCAAACCAGGGCTGTACTGAGCCTTGAACACAGTTTAGAGGATACAATCCGGTTAGTCGCAAAGCTATAGGATGGTTGTATAGTGCTTGTCGCGGTGATAGTCATTTTCTCGATCTCTGTAAGTCTGTATATGTTTTAAAATTTTCTCGGATCTCCCAACTTCATACTCGCTGTACAGGTGACCCTGGCACATATCTGAAAAACATTTTCCGAACGATGAGACGTTGAACTTCTTAAGTTGTAGCTGTCACACATTTTCAATTCACTTTAGACTGCTTCAGATACAATCCAAGATCCTCTAAGTGTTAGAGTGGCAACAGTGTGGTGTGTAGTCCCATGTTGGTAATTAGAAGAATTAGAGCTTGATCCGCGTGGTTTTTGGAGAAATCTAGTCTTCCTGTATCAATCACGCACGACGGTTTTAGTTGTAAGAAATTCCACGGTGTTAGGCTCTAAATAAAAAAACCCCGTCCCTAGGTGCGAGAAGATCTGCAGCTTTAGACAAAGAGAATATCGAACGTGATGGGGTGTGTGTCGTGAACAACACTTATCTGACGCCCTTGCCTGACTTTTACATTCATCTAAGCACCACGATTTGATGAACCTTGTGCTAGAGCCATCTTCGAGCTCGGTCTCATCTTGTGGGGTATCTTTTGGGTTCTTGAATCGGTTGTATCTCGCCCTCCCTCATCGAGCAAGACTCGCTACAGGCCATGCACCTTAACTCATATCCGTGCACTTAGTCCTTACTCATGTCCCAGTAACGTCTGTACCTATCTAGCTTCTTGTATTGATCTTCGAGATGTCGGTACGGATCGCGGTATGTCATAACGGGTAACTAAGCTCGTGGTAGGTCTAGAGTTTGAAATGGCTGCCGAGAAGAGAGACCCTATCGCACCTCTGACTCCTGACCATACGACCCTTAGTCTAGTCGTTGTAGTGGAAAGTCCGTTAATCCGGGAGATTAAGCCTATGTGATTTCTCAAGCTAAGAGGAGCCGGACTTGTGAATTAAGTTGTTCCACTGCTACTTGGGACCATAAAGAGGCGATAATGATCTTAATGGTGAGTATATGATGCTGTTTCGACGTTACATCAAAATGACATGTCAGACGCAACAACCGATCCTCAGAGGTCTTGTGTACAAGCTAGCAGCATAACAACGAAATACATGATCTGATCACTCGTTAGTGCCCTCGGCTTAGTGTCCGATACCATCTCTTTCTAACAGCATCTTGGAGGCAATACGCTTGTCCTGATCTAGTTCTGTGTCACTAAACGTTTTGTAAGCATCGAGCACAATCCAAGCCTGTTGAGCATGTGAATAGCCTCAACGCATTGTGGTAGCTCTTAGTGCCCTCGGCCTCGGGACTGGCTGCACTAGGCACCATTCTCTCGTTTGCTGCTAGTTCGTTTGGTTGATCACAAAATATCATGTCAGCTTCAGAACCTAGTATTGTCACCCATGATATAAGTTCAAAAATTCCATCTTCAACGGAATCTTCACTGATCACAGGTGCATCAGGTTCGCAACTAGCTGTGCAGACTGAGCTGTTGCTTGGCTTTCGAGCAGAGTAGCCAATGTGCGAGCACGCGCGACGTGAAGCAAATCCACGTTCATGTTGTCTAGAGCACCGCCAATCAGGAGAAGCTGAGTGATGAATGTGTAGTGAGCGTAAGGCCAGCAGTTCCACAGTTCTACGAGCCAAGCTACAATATTCTGCGAGCACAAGATATGGGGGACTCGTTGTGCAGGAACACGTCTAATGCTGTGTGTAGCTATAGCCGAGGAGAAAAGGTGAGAAGTAACCACGTTGACAGGAGATTCAGGAACGCTAAGAATTGATATAGCCACGCTAAGCGGACGTGTCGAAGACAGTTCTTGAGCGTCAGGTGTGCTCGAAACACATGCACTAGCAGGTAAGCACATGTATAAGGAAACAAAGGGTGCGGCCAATGTGGCTGGAGATACTGCATCTTTGGCGATCACCGAAACACACTTACGACGACGATGTAAGGACACTCTTTCAAAAGCCATGGGTTGTGCTTCCTCCTGTATAGGGGTAGTAGCACGTACGGAAGATGGCTCGACCTTTTTAGCTATAGCGTGTGCTTCTGGCGGGGACGATCTCATTAGGTAGCCCAACAGATAATCATCAAACTCGGAGGTGTCAGCATACTCAACAGTGATGCTGCTTGCGTGCGGGATCGTACCGGAGTTTCTTGCTGGAGAAAACATAGGCCTTTTCTGCCTAAGCCAGTTTCTGATCACCGGGTCTTAGGGACCAAGTTCTATCCGAGAAGCAGGTAGTCCTCTCTCGTAAGGCGGAGGTGCCGCATGATCGCGTCTGCGGTTCAGTGACCTAGGTTTCGCATGATTGTTGTCCTCTTGTGTATCATCTGAAGCATCATGCAGTCCTTGAAGTTTCGAACAGCAAATCGTCGCACCCCGGCCTCCAGGATAGAGTCGGCTGTACTCAATCTTGCGACCACTGATGCCGTCCTTTTGTTCTTTCTTCTTTTCTCTCTCTTTTTTCTCTCTTTTTTCCAAGAGACCTTCAGCTTTGAATAGAGTCTGTTGAATTCACAAATCGTGGCTGTATACAGTTCGAAAGCAGAGACTTTGGACAAAGTCTCCAGCTTGCGCAGCGTCGAAGCTGCATCCAAGGAAAGTTCACTCGTTGGAGGGTACTGTGGAATTATCGTCCAGCTCTTGTTCGTCTCAATTTCAGAGCCCTTGCGTAACAGCCGGGACTTCTGAACCATTCCCAACTCAGCTATGACTCTGAACTCGATAACCCGGATCCTACAGTCGGAACATGAGGGTCGCTGTCCCTAGAAGCGGTTCGTATTGTCTAGCTGAAGGATTTCGCGTGTAGTTGCACTTCTGTTGCACTTCTCCCGAATTCTCGTTGCACTCCTTTGGGTTGTGGCTATAAGAGGTATAGAGACATAATTCGTCAGATCTGTTCCAAATGTAGTCATTCTGATCTGTCTGGTCGAGCAATGGAAAGTCAGATATTCTTCACAATCGGGCTTCTTGAGGTTTGTAGGTGTATGATCGACGAGTACAAAATCACATGCAGTCAAAACCTCAACGTCGAAACGCTGCTCCCAACATGTGTGACTGCACAGAGCACTCGGCATGTGAAATAGCATTCTATATGGCATCTCGAAAGCAACAACAAAAACGAGAAAACAACTGTTCAGTCTACGAATCGTTCCTGAAGAAACAAGTACCTGGCGTGTGATATCAAGAGCAATACAATTTACAAGCTCCGGAGGGATATCAGACTGTAAGCAGTTCTACCACTTTTTCGATCGTTCGAGTCGGGAAGAATTTCGAAATCCTGACCCTCTACAACGAGGAGTAGAATTCAAATATCGAGATAATTACCGTCAGATCACTCTGGCTATGATCTTGATGATGATGCATCGTTCCAGAATGGATCGTCGTCGCTGAAGTTATCTGCTTTCGCTTTGGACGGCTTGCTGAAGCGGATCTCGCCAGTGCCATCGTCCTTGTAGGTGAGGTCTTGGGTCTCACAGATCGTCGCGCTT